>JASAON010001554.1:0-54239 GCA_030849065.1 Jaenimonas drosophilae
GTGCACTTTTCTGCGCGAGGTGAGTTCGAGTGGACGGACTTTTTGCCGTTCTGTGGTGACCGCGTGGAGGATGGGTTAGCTGTTGCTCGTGCGACGAACTTTGATGTGTCAGTGATGAAACCACTGAGTGAGCGTTTGTGTGAGGTGGACAGCTTCTATGGAACATTTGCACTTCATAGTGCATTGGTGGATTCTGATACGGTTCGGTTTGCTGGTCGCGATATCATGAATGCGCTACGGGATAATGTGTCTAGGAGCTCGACATGTTTTGGTAAGCGCTTGGTGACGGTGGAAGAGTTATGCAAGAACCTCCATGGTTTTGGAACTGCCACTGACAGGGCTGAGAATGCATCCGTTGATTGTGCAAAGAACCAGATGGACCTCTTGAAACGACTAGAGAGCTACACGAGGACGCTGATTGGCACGAATAATCAGCTGTCAGTCACAAATTTTATGCGGAAGGGTACACCATTTTCAGATGTGTCGGAGCTTGTGGGGGAGTTGAAGCGCCTGAAGAAGCACAGCAATCTTCTTTCTTATATGCCAATCGATTCAGTGAAGGTTGCGGAGTACCTTGCAGTGGAGTTAGGTGAAAAAATTCCCTTGGAGGATGCTAATATGTTTGGAACCATTTTGGATATGTGGGAGTACATTGCTCAACGAGCCATAGATGGACGCTCAGTGGAGGACCCACTGAACTCGATCCTGAATTCTGTTACGTCGCGAGCAATAAGCACTGGTGTTTTGGGGGATGGCGGGCACATATGTGTGAATGCTGAATTTCTTCACTCTCATGACGAGGACTACGCCCACACTATTGAGGAAGCGATTGGTGCTGGTTCAGTGTGCGAGTTTCTAACTGGTGTGATTCTGTCTTGTGTAGGTGTGTTGCGGAGAGATCAAATCAAATCGTTCTCTCGTGCGCCAGTGGACAAGCTCCTTCCCTGTACCAGTGAAGAGATGCATTTGCTGTGGCTGGTGGGCTGCCACGAACATGTGTCTGTGGTGAAGGTGCCACACTGCCAACGTGTGGAGAAAGAAATGAAGAAGAAGCGTTCGTGGTGGCGCTCCCTGTTGTCTGAGATACGTAGAGGCATTGACTGGTGTGAGACGAAATGGGTATGGGCAACACAGTGGGCGCCAGAGTGTGTCCGCAACAATCTGATGCCTTTCCTTGTGGAACTTGTCACACTTGTATACCCACCGGCAAATTTTGTCCTGTCAGCGATAAAAGCTGCATACTGTATGGTCAAGGGTCAGTGGGTAGCAGCAGCGATTAACATGTTGGGGCTGGTGAAGCTTCCACAGAAAATTGGTGGCTGGATACAGAAGGTCACATCATCGCGTATATATCAAAAGACTATTGGCCGAGTGGCCACGAAAGTGTCGAGTGCCACCACGAAGGTGCGGGGAGTGAACTTGTCGAAGTGGCTCATGGCCAAGAGAGGGAGCTTGGCGGAGAGTCCAGCGAAGGCTTGCTTGGTGCGCTTCGCCACAAATTGTGTGAAGGACTGCGCCATAAAACAGGTTGCGAAAGTGTTTACGAATGCGCGCATCTCCCCGCAAGAAGTGGAGCGGCTGATGGCGGAGAAGATTATGGCACCGTTGTTTGTCGCGTTGGTAACCACAAGGGAACAATTGTCAGCTGCTAAACACGCTGCTTTTATGCGCCATGTCCGCGAGTTCTACGTGGAGGACAAGTCAAAAAGTCATTGCGTGTGGAATATGTTTAAAGGATGCCTAAGCATCGCTAATGCCACGCTCTCAAAGGACCGAACCTATCAGGACCACGCTACAGCAGTCAATATGGTGATGTCTGCTTACGGCGTTCTGCGGCAGAACGTGGAAGAAGATTTCACCAAAGTGGGCCTGAAGATATTGTCGGACTTGACGTCCAAGTTTGGTATCGAACAACCCAACTTATCAGCTCCATTGAAACTGCGGTCAGGTGACTCCATTGACTTCAAGAAGCTCGTGGACACCTTAGTGCTTCTACTTCGTGGTGAAGTTTGCAATCCCATTTCATGTGACGAGAGAGAGCTTGACCTTGCCCTGTGTGTAGGCAGGAAGTTTGCATTAGCGGTGGGCGGTCCCATGGAGAAGATGTTACACAACTGCTACGATGTGTTGGATCGTATATTGGAACCGCCGAAAGTCATAAATGAGGCGGTTGGAGCTGATTTATCAGATTCGAGTGATGATGACTCAAATGATACGAATGATTCGATGCTGACTGAGGGACCTGAAGAAGAACCTGAAGATGATCCCGCAGAAAGTTGGCCTTCACAGTACCCACCACCAGATGAAGGGGATCTCCCCGAAATTGTGGCAATTCCGGAGGATTTACCTGAGGAACATAAGGAGAAGAGATGGCGTGAAAAGGCCATTGATTTTGCCCACGACCATACGTGTGGCTACGATAACGCGTTCGGTGACAAATTCGGTATTCGACTGAGTACCGTTGCTCAAGTTGCACAATGGGGTGCTTTGGCGGCAATGACTGTATCGGGCGCGCCTGCTCTGACGGCGGGTGGATGTTTTTGGCTTGCAGGCAAAGTGCTTGTGTCTTGCTGCAGTCCGAGCTACTCTGATGTAGCTGGGTATTGTCTGAGTTTACCACCTGAAAGTATAGCAAAGCTACAGGAGATGGAGCGTCTCGCCACTATTGGCATTGGGTGCAAAGACTTGTTTAGAGCAAATACATATTTTTCTGGCAAGAGAACTAAGTCGGGGAGACCTGACCTCAGAGATCGAAAGGTGAAAGAAGCGCTGCTCGGGAAGAATGTCAACGTTAACGGGAGTACATCAAAGTACTGCTACAAGAAGAGTGGTGGCTGGTTTTCTTATTTCAACAAATCTGTTGTCAGTGGCGGCAAACCGATTCGGGGAGACTCTGCCGTTGTTACTCTTGCAAAAGGGGTTGACAGTGAGTTTGGAATAAGTGAGAAGGTGTCACAAGCTCTACCATTTTTGGCGCACACTGCGATCAACGCAGAAAGCAAATACGAGGCCACAAAGCAGGTGCTGGGGGCGGCGGCGAATGCTGCAATTAAGTTCAAACAGAAAGAATACAAGAGTTCTGTTGTGAAAGACAACTCGGCAAGCTTCAAAAAAGGGACTGACAATGACATTTCAGCACCGCCGTAGCTCACCAACTCCATCACCTCCCCATCGCTATGAAGCCGGTGAGGTCGATTGAGAAGATGATGAACCGCATCGTGGGATCGCATCCTTAAACCACCCACCTCACTACCTTCTGTTGCCCTCGCCAACTCCCGATTGACAGTCCCACCCCGAAGCTGCTTTGTAAAATTGGCCAGCTGTGACGTCGCGATGGAAGCCATTGTCGCATTGACTGGAAATCCTCCTTCAGCATCTGACAGATCCACGATACCGCATGCGTGCGCGGTGCAGTGACATGGGTAAGTTTTCAGTGTGCGAGAGAGAGAGGATGCATGGCGCTTACGTCACGCACAAATCACAATGCTTGTTGTGAGTTACTAATATCTTGGCGAAGTTTTTTTCTTGGAAAATGTTTGACGCAGCAGTACTTCTCAAAGTTCCCCAATTAAGCAGTCGCTTTAGATCCACACGGAAGAAACTCGAAATTCCTTTTTTTTTGTTAAGCTTCGCGTTGTGAATGGAGTGCGTTCCTAGCTGACAAAGAGGGGAGGGATATTGAGTGGAAGAGACGGTGATGTCTGTGTTATTCTGATGAATCACATGGTGGCGAGTGTAGCTATGATGATTTCGCTGGTTTCCATTTATTTACTCTAGATCGATTCACGATCTCGAAGCTAGGATTGCTTCAAAACCTCCCGCCCACCCCCGGTGTCCCACCATGATGTGGGCCCATGGGACACCAAAAGGTGGATGGGTCATGATTCTCATTTCGTAAAGGATAATGCCTCACAGCTAAGTGATGACAACTGAGGGAGTCGCGCGAGGAAAAGGCGTGAAAAGAATGAAGAGCTAGTTTGACCATGTGATGGTGAAGAATGCCATCTCAATGATGCCCTTCCTTCTCCGATGTCTTCATAGTAGCACTCTATTTCCGTAGGAGTCACACCGCTTGGGCTGGAATTTGTGCTGCAGTCAACAATAATAATTATGAGTGGGAAAATTCCCTGGCTATGGGGGGGGGGGTTAGGGTGCCGGGTGCATCTAGCCCTCATTTTCGTGTCCGCCAAATTGAATCCAAGCGTTTCATTGCGGTGCTCCCTCGGGACACAGACTAACACCTGTCACGTTGTTTTGCGGTTTGTTTGTACTTCCTCTCTCTCGCCTCCTTCTCGTCTACGCTTCTCTTGGTGTTGGTGGTACTTCAATCACTCTGTATTCTGCTGATACTGGACCTAGGTTGGGCATGCAGCGACTACACGGAATTCTTAAGAGCTCCTCGCTTTCACTGATTCTCCCTAGCAGTGAGCCTATCAATCTAAGTATTACTGTTTTAATATTATTTTAATTTGCTTTGATGTCGTGATTCGAAGCGCTGGACCTGTACCCGTGACAAAAGCCTATCATATCTGCTGCCTTACCATCAACATGGGGTGACCTTCGTACCGCAGCCCACCTGCATCATCATGAATATCACTACTCAATTCCTGAAGATGATGCGATATTGCTGAAGGGGCGGCTGAGCTAAGCGCGACGAAGGGTGACAAAGGCCACACGTTTTGTGGCCATCGTTGCTGAGGTGTTTGCTCGGAGAGCGACATAGATTTCTGTTTTGGATGCTATACGATGTCTGTCTTTGCTTTCGGCGGAGGAGATTCGAAGCTTCTGGTCGCATCCCTTATCTGTTGCAGCGAAGAGACTAACCACCGTATCCAACTTTCGTTTATTGGTGGAGCGCAACTACCACAACCGAGGAGAAACCGATGGCCTTGGGCAAGTGATGCCGCTGGCTGGAATCAATTCAGTGGGAACTGAGGATGCCACCGACTTGATTGCTGGGGTGGATATACTCGAAGGAATTCATCTCTCATGCATGGCGGCTCTGAGCCGACGGCCAGCCTCCGAGGATCCCTTTGTGGCAGACGAGGTGGAGCTCCGCTGGCCATGGTACACGTTGGACAACATGCAGAAGTTTGCCCACCACTTCATTCCGGGCACCGGCTTCCTCCCAGATCATCCCCATCTTCTCAACACACCATTTCACCCGTGGAGCCCGTGGGGAACGTTGCCTATGCAGCTCTTTGAGGCTTCCAGCGCCAGTGTCCACCGTTTTTCGATGAATGTTGCCTGCGACCAGCGCCAACTTTGGCAGGTGGACCGAAAACCAACGAAAGACGACTGGAAGCAACGCCGCCAGCGGGAAGAACATAGCCACACGGCGATGGAGATGCAGGTACGAGCCATTTCATTGCAGCAGGTGTCAGGGCTGGCATGGATGACGTGTGAGCTCGAGCGTATCGCCAGTCAGCCGTGGAAGGTGGTGATCGATCCGGTTGGGGCTGTCTTGGTTGATGCAGCAGCATGGCTCGGCGCTCTTCCGTGGATGAGGTGGCAAGTTGTATTGGAGCATTTAGCCTGCGCGACAAAAACAAATCGGGGATTGCTCACCGTGTATGCCGTGCGGGGTACGCTTACTGTGGCAACCTTTTTAACCGTGGAGGGGGCGTGCATGACGTGGGTGGGAAGCAAGATGTGCGATGTATGTAAGAACCGTCGACGAAGAAGTTCTGCACCTCTCTCCAGTGGGTCATGGGAGCGAGCGCCAACGAGCCACAGCATGTCCAAGCTGCAGTCAAAGCCCTCACTGCTCAGTACCGTTGGCAACGAGACCGCGAGCGGGTGGAGGGAGCAGCTCCAAGGGGGGAAGGTGGTTGACCTCACCACGGACGACATCTCACCAGTGTCAAGCCCGCTGCGATGCGCAAATGGACGTGAGGAGTGCCGCCAACCCGCAGAAGCTCCACGAGCAGCACGCGATGGACAACGACGTGATTGGGCTACGTCTGAGAAGCCCACAACCTTGCCGGAGGTGGGCGTGAACCGACGGAAGAGCAGGAAGCGTGTGGTGCTAGTTGGAATGTTCTGGAAGGCAGGGAGGTGCTACGGCAAGCTTTCGATTGCCGTGACGACGGCATCACCTGCTCCGCCGTTAGAAGTTGCATCTGAGCCGCTCCAGCGAGGTGCCACAGGACAAGGGAGATGCAAAAGTCTGCGTACGACAGCAGTGACATCTCCGAGACAACGCTGAGTGTTCTGTTTCACAAGGCTGTCAGGATGGTCTAAGCATGTTTCATGCCCGTCGTGGCAGTCAGAAATCGATTCTTCCAAGTATCTCTGTGGCTGTAATTGAACCGTAATAACGTGTGCCCACCCTTTCCAAGGAATGCGGCACTAACAATTATATGATCTATTAGTCAGCTAGTGTGCTGCACTCAACTGTAAATCGCCGCGGCCGTGAGGTGGTGTTCTTCTTCTGGTCTGGGATTGCCCCGGCCTCTTCTACTCCAGCAGCTGCGTGTGCTCTCCCCTATGCGACAATTCTTCTCGTCTTCACGCAGGTGCCAAACTTCAAACTTCAACTCCTCCTTCTTCTTGTTTGAGATGCCTGGCACCAACCATCCTGTTGTTCTGCCGGCATTGGGTAGGTACGCGACATGACTCAGCCTCACTACGACATAGCTGTCATTCACCTTCACCTACCATGGTTTGGGTAAAACGTCTCCCTGTGATCCACGCGGCGGAGATAATGGATCTCGGACATCATCTTCGGTGGGAGAATAAATGCACCTCTGCTGATTGTTGTGCGCTCAGTTGTTGGCTCGACGACCAGTGAATCCGTGACAACATTGCCACGGTACTTGACTCGGACTTGGATACATCGATGGCCGGCGGTTCCGCAAACACCGTACCCCTCGACGAACGACGGAGAGCGCCTCGTCAACGGCCGCAGCGGCTCCACAACGAGGAAGAGATTCCGTCACCATCGCCCAGTGGATCGAGCCAGCACGTGCGCATAGAGGTGTCCAAGGGGGAGCGGCACATCACAGAGCAAAAAATATGAGCCACTTGCTCACTGCAGTGGCCGTAATCAACGTGATGTGTGGCGTTTCATGGAGCATGTTGTCCGTGAAGGCGCTCGGGAACCGCTGCCACAGACGGGGCCTTCGGTGGCGATGCCACTACGACATTGGTGAGACACTCCAGAAGCTTGGCTATGCGGTTGATTGCATTGAGGTGGGGTCAAGGGATCAACTGGCTTTGGTCAGGCGAGCTGGGCGGAACGCATCTCACCCGATTGTAGTGCAGGCGCCGACTGCCGGATTCCATCTGCCCAGAGTCATCGAGGGTCGAACCTTTCGGATGGGCGTGAGGTTTGACGAGGAGGTGGGCCGCGATGAGGAAACGGGGAGGATGTACTCCTTGACTATGCGCTTCCGGAGTCCGTCATGGGTAGTGTACCTCCCCGTAGCTGCGGTGGCGTACCAAGATGTGGCCGTCCCACAGCTGAAGTTGCCGCCCCAAGAAACTGCATTTTTAGTTTGTACCACCCCAACAATACAATACTTATCATACTTAGTTTTTGTCACCAGACAGAATAGATTGTTGTTTTACTCACACAGAGTGCGTGCAGTTGAAATACGCACAGAGACACTACATCATACTTTGTTTTTACCGCCGTTTTTGCGGAGTTTCTCACCACGCATAGTTTTTCTCCAAGGAATGTGGCGTTTTGTGCACGCGCCATAGCAGCATCTCGCTGCCTCATTTGTGCTGGTGTTTCTTCGTCTGGAGAGGTCGGGAGGTTCACCATGCGATTTCGTTTAGTGCTTTCGAGCACTGCCGCCAGATATCCTGATGATCGTCTCCTTCCATCACCGGCACTATGTCAGCTGGCGCTCGTGCCTCCTTCGCCCGCATCTTGGGGGTCGGCATCTGTGGATGCTGTTCTCTTAGGCCCTTCCCTGGGAAAACCGTGGGCGTGCAACACCCCTCCTGGTTCCTCGTGTGCACACGACATGGTGGTGTGTGGGCTGAGGAGAGAAGACGCGCATCGACCGTACTTGAACGAGTGACTCCCGTATCAGTTAATACGAGATGCATCCACGCACAAACTAGGTCTGGCCACGCGGAGAAAAGGCCTGACCAGAACCGATAGGGAGGGAGGCAGCAAAGCCACAACTGGAAGCGGGGAGATAGATGGACAATGTGCGTTGAACAGTGATCATCCCAAGTTCCGGCACATCATCTGAATTATTGCAATTAAATGCTTATTCGTCTTGCGTAACTTGACACCACACGAGACATCCGGATTCTGGTTGCTCCTCCGTATGCATCGCTGCGCCACAATGTGATGTGGCGTGTGTGTGTGTGCGTATTGCAACGGCACGCACTCTGTGTGAGAACAACAACAAACTAAGTGAGGAAGCTATTCTGTATGGTGACAAAAACTAAATATGATAAGTATTATATTGGTGGGGTGGTACAAACTAGTAATGTAGTTTTTTGGGGTGGCAACTGCAGGTGTGGGACGGCCACAGCTGAGTACGCCACCGCAACTACGGGGAAGTACACTCCCATGACGGACAAACCGATGTCCATGGTCAAGGAGTACCTCCCTCCCCGTTTCCTCATCGCGGCCCACCTCCTCGTCGAGCCTCACGCCCATTCGACAGTTTCGACCCTCGATGATTCTGGGCAGATGGAATTCTGCCGTCGGCGCCTGCACTACAATCGGGTGAGATGCGTTCCGCCCAGCTCGCCTGACCAAAGCCAGTTGATCCCTTGACCCCACCTCAATGCAATCAACCGCATAGCCAAGCTTCTGGAGTGTCTCACCAATGTCGTAGTGGCATCGCCATCGAAGGCCGTGTCTGCGGCAGCGGCACCAGAGCGCCTTCACGGACATGCTCCATGAAACGCCACACATCACATTGATTATGGCCACTGCAGTGAGCAAGTGGCTCATATTTTTGCTCTGTGATGTGCCGCTCCCCTTTGGACACCTCTATGCGCACGTGCTGGCTCAATCCGCTGGGCGATGGTGACGGAATCTCTTCCCCGTTGGGGAACCGCTGCGGCCCCGCCCCTCTGCGCGAAAAACGGTTGGGGCAGCTGCACGTCCGCATGCTGAAGTAGTGTGCGTCCCCTGCTGCGGGCCACTGGACTCACCCTCGCTTTGGGTGTTGCTTCTGGGGTCTGTTGGCGCCTGCGGACTGCTGGGGATCGCGCTCCGGGTACCACCAAAGGAGGTTGCATGCGTTCGGTTGACGAGGGGCTTTCCGTATCACCTGGGGTAGTGCGTATAACTGATCGCACCACAATCACGGGAGGGGCCAATAGCTCAAAGGTGGGCGAAATGCACAGGCGACAGTACAACGGCACTAATCCATGAAGCAATTTGGTGTCGTTTGCACTGTGTGGGGCTGGATGAGAATGGTGAGCTCTTGAAGAAGATTGGCTACGATACGTGATATTGGTCACTTGATCTTCACTTGGACTGCAGACAAGTGCACCGTCCTATTCGATCAGTCTGTGACAGCTGCGAGACACAATGTTGAAAGTGGTTTGCTTTTCTCTTTCTTGCTTGAAGACGAGCTCCATTTGCTCACCGGAATGGAGGCGCACTTTTTTCATTTCTTTTCCTTACGAAGACGAACTCGATTTGCTCTCCTCTTTTTTTTTTTCACACGCATTATATTCAATCTCTCCGCAATCCCAACTCCTCAATGATACAAGGGACCGTTGAACGACATGCAAAGTCCCCTTGTCAGTCAAGGAACATACTTGATGAATTCCGGTCCTTCCTAAATAGGAGGTGGCCAAGGTACAGTCAACGGAGCCGCAGCGGTGGAGAGGCCCTTCCTTGCTAAAAACGAGCGCATCATGCTCGGCACACCACATGATCATTATTGCTTTTCTCTTCTGCTGTGCGTACACTGATTAGACTAGGGTGATATGAATCGGTTGTTTCCCGCCGCCTGGAAAGACCACCCATGAAGAACCACCAGGTGGTTCCTCATTCTTCGCAGACGGCGTTGTATCCATCAGCCACACGTGACGCACTTCATGTTGTACCCCCGAATCCTGCTTACCGAATGAGCTCATTTGCTGCAGCTTTGTCCCCTCCTCTTCGGTGGAGCCATTGCCTGATGAATGTGTATGAATGTCTGCCACGACTTGGGTATTGAGCGTCAGTTGTCAGTTGTTGGTGCATGAGGATAGTGTCTCCTTGTTTGGCCCTCGTTGCATGGTAGAGTGTCGCAGATCCCAATCGGCTGTTGTTGGGCCAGCGGTCTCAATCGTGCGATCCCAATCTCGCCGTCGTTTTCGCTTCTGCAAAAAGCCTATGCGTCGGCATGGGTCTCGGCTTGCCGGGGGTTTGCCTGCTGTTTCTGCTGCCGCATGAGCGGCGAGACGGCCGCGACGAAGTTGGGGTGACTGATTTCTGTCAGTTGTTTCGCTACGTTGGATTTGGCCGCTGCTTTCGTGTGGCTGCTCGCGCTCCCATCATCTGAAATCGTTCGGCGCGGGGAATTCGTTTTCGTGTCTTTCCGTCGCCGCCGCTTGGGTGTGTTCGATTTTTGTTTGGGGTTTTCGGCACGCCGAACCGCTTTTCCCGCCGCGGGGGGGGGGGGGGGGCCGCCGGATTTTTGGCCCCGCCCGCTGCCCGGCGCGCGAGGGTGGCGTTTCGAGAAAACACAATATTTTAGAGAAACTATTCGTCGGTCCAGTGGTCTAGTGGCATGATTCTCCCTTAGGGTGGGAGAGGTCCCGGGTTCAATTCCCGGCTGGACCCTTTTTTCCTTGTGGCTCCGTGCTGCTTGTAGGTGGGGGTGCGGGGGGCATTTTTCGTCGCCCAAGAAATTTTTTTGTGGGGGGGGGGTGGCTGCCTCAAGGTTTCTGTTTTGTGGCTGTGGCGGTGGTGAGGGTTGTTTCGTCAATCCTTCCGGGGCGGGGCTTGCAGAGCCGCTGCTCGTAAGTGCAGTGGGTTTCTGGTGTGTACTGTTTTCAAATCATCGCTCGCAGCGGGCAAATCGCAACTCATCTCTCCTTTCTTTTTTTTTCCTTGCAGACGATAGTGGAAAGAAATGTCCTGCGCGGTGCGTGCGATGAGGTTGGGGTTGTCCCATGCTCCATTCTCGAGGCAATTTCTTGTGGGCCCCAACCACTCCTTACCGCAGCCTTCAGGTACTCCACAGTTTGGTAAGCGCAGACGTCATGCTTCAGTTACTGGGCGTTCTGAAGTGGTTACTTCACCGGATGCTGAAGCAATATGCAAAGAAAGATACGGATTTCTGAGGAAACCACATTTTCTCACGTGGAGCGAATTCCTTGCGGAGCTGAAGCAGATGGAGCTCCAGTGGTCTTTGGTACCTGGAGCTGGTGGGGTGTTTCAGCTGGAGATTCGTGACAATTCCTCAAAATCGACGGTACTATGCAGGCTCAAGGGAAGAGGTAGCTCTGGCTCACCAATATCTGAGTTTTTTGACTGCTGTGGTGGCCTTCTTGGCGGAAGCGACACAATGTATAACATTCACTTCATTGAGGGAATGTCTCAACAAGTTCTTCAGGTTGAAAAATGCAATAGAATTGGTGGCTTGCTTCCCGACCAGGTTGATGATTGTGCTCTCCAACCTGCTCCTATTACTCAGTATGATTGTCGTGGAACATCAGTGAAGCTATCTGTTCTTGATAAGGAGTGTGGTCTTCGGTCACCATTGTTCAACAATGTTTCGCTACAGACGCTAAATTATGCCTTTCTCACATCTATTCCTGCATTCTTAAAACGCATGGACATAGGGGTACGCAACAGAGATTTCGTTACTGCGGAGCAAATGACTCACTTTCGCTTTGCATGGTGCTTCATCCGTCGGGAATCGTTTTTGGAACCAGTGGAAATGACAGAGCTGGATATACTTCTTCCGCCATCATAATTTTATCGTCGCTCTTTGAGAAGGATCCACAGTGATTCAACAGGTTCAGTGCACTTTGATTTCCAACAATGCACAATTCTTCTTCCCTATCGTCTTCACTCCAAGAAGTTCCATTTTACTCAATTGCTATGCGCGCACTTTCTCTTCGCGGGGTTACGCTTTTCAATCGTGCTGCCGTCTCTTCACTCGTAACCGGAAGGGCACTATGCAGCTCGAAAACTGAAACTAAGGAAGATGCGAAGAAGGTTGAGGGAGGCGAGGACTTGCCAATGAACGAAGAGAGCTTTAGGAAGCTGCACGTTGAACTTAACGACGCTAAGACAAAGATTGATGAGCTGAAGCAAGATGTACTGTATCGTGCCGCTGATGCGGACAATGCCCGACGCATTGGACGTGAGGACGTCGAGAAGGCAAAACTGTATGGAATCTCTTCCTTCGGAAAAGACATTTTGGAAGTCGCTGACACTCTGGAGAAGGGGGTTGAGGCATTCTCATCGATTCCTGAAGAGCAGCTGAGGGAAAACAAGCACCTGAACTCGATTTGCACGGGCGTGAAGTTGTCAATTAAGGTTCTTCAGAAGAACCTCAGCAAACATGGCATTGAAAAGATGAATGTCACATTGGGAACAACATTTGATCCTAACCTTCATGATGCCATTGTTCAGATGCCTTCTTCAGACAAAACACCGTCTGGGTCTATCGCACACGTTCTGAAGGATGGCTACACCATTAAGAGCCGAATTCTTCGAGCTGCTCAAGTTGGAGTTGCCTCGGATGACGTGAGTAACTGATAGGAATGGAAAGCATCGACTCAATTCTTCAATATCTTTTTGATACGAAGGTGGTCTTTCGAGCTGGTGTGTCACTGTGACTTTAAGTAAGCCCACACTCGTTGTAATTTCTACCGCGGGTGGACAGCCGTGGATTGACGAGTATTGTCGGGCTTCAGTATTGGTTGATTAGACAACGATCATTGATCGATTCACTTCAGAATGATCCCAGTACTGTGATTTGGTGCCTGCAGAGTTTGGAACCAGCGAATGTTGGATCCGACTGTTGGTAACTCTTCCAATATGGTATAATTTCCGATTTTCATAACGTCACTGTTCACAAAAAGCAGATTCACTGTTGAGCAACCGAGATTGGTTACTGCAACTTTTGCGGACACCATTTATCGTAATCTATGTGAACTCTGGAGTGCAAGTTGATCTTGCAGAGTACGTTTGCTTTTTCTTTCTCGTTACAATGCCCCAAGAAAGGCTGTAGATTCAATCCATCATGCTTCGGAGGCTTGGCTCCCTTCAACCGGCAACGGTTTCACCAATGCTGAGTTGTGGAGCAGTTGCTGAGTCAGTACAGAAGCGATTTCTCAAAATAGCCAAGTCAACATTCGGGTTCTATCTTGCTCGCCGGGGCCAGAGAAAGTATCCGATGCACAGACGGCCTCATATTAAGAACACCCAAGCAATGAATCTAAAGGCTCCATACTTCTGGAGTTTCATGACAGCTAAGAGTCAGTCGTATTTTCTTCCTGAGGAGAATTATATCACAGGCGACTGGACAGGAAAGTTCTTTGTTCCGAAGCGCCAGGTGTACACATTGCAGCACGCAACCAGTGGGGCTAAGGTAAGAGTCAAGTCATTTCCTTCTGTGTTCGAATTCAATAGTCCATCCCGATGGAATATAGGAAAAGAAATGAACACTCTAACCAAACCTAGGATGGATTTAATTGATGACCAAATGCTTACAAAAAAGCAGCGCCTTGACTATGTAAAGGCGGGGCTCCTCCCAAAGTAGGTGTTGTGGGGTGTCTCAGTCTTGATCATCGCTCCGGTAGTTTTTTTTTGCAGCTGAATGATTGTGAGCGCGGAGAACTGACTTGACGTCGAGACCAACCTTCTTGATGCATCTCCTGTTTGAGTTTCTCTAGCGTTGAAAGTAAAGGGTGATTCATTATGAATAGGCTATGTCGCTTGAGTGTTGTCGTCGCACAAGTCCGTAGATTTCGAACAGGCAACGGTAATGCATCAGGGGAGGCATTGAGCAGTTTTCTTCATGACCTCGATAACACTCAACTAGAAAATACGCAAGTCGCCAAAACTTTGCCACAGCTTGCTAAACAAGTTTCCCCCAAAGAAACGAAGAGCAGTGCCGATTGCCATCCTCGTGGCTGTGATAATGAACGTATAGCGACCATTATTGATCGTGCTGGGAAAGAAGCGCAAGTGCTTGAACAAGAGGTATCCCGCGATTTATCTGAGTCCGCGGTGGAAAGGTACGCTCCCTCATCCCCAGCGAGAGACTATTTGACATCTAGTGAGCTTATCCAGGACAAGGCACCTCAATCGTTTGTAGCTGATGCGAAGTTTTCCCTCCAATCGTTGCACGGTGTAAAGGGTTTTGGAAATGTTGCATCAATTTCACTCGTAGGGACGGTAACTGACCCCCCATCTCCGGTGTCAGCGTCAAGTTCACAAGAAGATAGCACAGGTCCATGTGTCACATTTTCGGTTTCGTACTCAGCTCCGACTCCTTCGGAGGAGATACTGGCTACATTGGTTATTCGATGTGTTGGCACTGCTCTGTGCTCATTTGCAACAACGCATGTGAGTAGGGGTGATCTTGTTCATGTTCTTGGCCATCTTGCACCAATTGAAGTGAGCAACCGAAGTGGATCGATTGCTGCAGTATACGTTCTTCCTGCAGGAGGAAATATATCGATTGTGTTAAAGAGTGACAGATAATTTCCACCCTTGTTGGAGATTTCCATTTGATTGCAGCGTTGCACTCCCTGGATATCGTTTCTTGCTGTGAGTACCTGCCTCTCGCTGTTTTTCTACCAAGGATACCTTTGTGTAGATATCGAAACCATCAACCATTATGGTTAAGCACGTCTTGGTTCCAGTGGCGGATGGTGCAGAGGATATCGAGTTGTCATGCATCACAGATGTCCTCGTCCGCGCCGACATAAAAGTTACCGTTGCATCTGTTATGGAGAATGTTCATGTTCAGCTCTCTCGGGGACTCAAGGTGACGTGCGACGCAATGATTGAGGACTTATCAGCCAGCCAATTTGATGCTGTTCTTCTTCCTGGAGGTCTTCCAGGTGCGGAGCATCTTGCCCGCTCTGGTGCTCTCAAGAGCATTATGCATGAGATGCGTGATCAAAAGAAGCTCTTCGGCGCCATATGCGCTGCTCCGGTCGTGTCCCTTGCCCCATTGGGAATGCTCGATGGCGTCAAGAGCGCAACGTGCTATCCGGGCATGGAGTCAAAGTTCCCATCTGGTATTTCCTATTCCTCGAAGTGTGTTGTCAAGTGTGGAAATTGCCTTACCAGTCGAGGTCCTGGAACAGCCATGTTCTTTGCTTTGGCGGCTGTGGCTATTCTTCTGTCAAGAGACGTTGCCGAGAAAATTGCCAAAGGTCTCCTCGTTTTCAACTGCCCCCAGATGCAGGAGTGCCTCGAGGTGTTGTAGTGGTTCGCTAGTACTCTGGTTAGCGCTGTATTACCGTCAAGCTGTGTTCTCTCAGAGCGTACACCTGGAGTGAAACTTGTCGGGCTGCTCTGCGACAACGCGATCTTCTTTTCACATCTGCATCAGGTTATCGAAAAATATCAGTTGTAGGCATTACAGAGTCAAGCTTTTTCAGTCCACAGGACTAATTTAGCGTTGCCAAATGAACGAGCTTTTTCGAAAAGTTGTTACTGGACCTCCGCTTCAAGACTTGGCCAATGAACAGGTGGGCGTGGCCCAGTACATTATTCTTTGTGCACAGGCCCCCGATCCACAAGGAAGGCTGAAACTACTTCAGAGCCGACTTCGAACGTCTACAGAAACGAGTTCTGCTCAAAATGTTATGCATCTACTGAGTACGTGCTTGTCCACCACGATATCCCCGGATGACGTAGAAGAAATGGTAGAAATGGTGACCGAGCTTGCGCTTCAGCATCCCAACTGGCCCGAGTTCATCAAGTGGGTATGTGCCCTGGTCCACTACTACTGTACAGACGATTTCACCTTGTCGCTGTTCTCGGAGTATCAGGTACCTGAAGTTGCGGTGCGAGCCCTCAAAGACTTCCCTCAAAACCAGCAGTTAGTCCTCGCGGCAACAGCACTTCTCGCGCATTTCAATATGTACGATATCGGAGATGGAATTACTCAGCTCACCAATGCTCTCCTTCTTCACTTTACGGATTACCCTACTTGTCGCATAAGTACCAATGCGCTGGCTGAGTTCACATCGTACTGCCGTGAGATACCGGATAGGTACACTCAGGCATGCTGGGAATTCGTTGCAGCAAGTGGAGTGAGTGCCATTGGAGGGATTCTGCGTGAGTATACAAGTAATGAGGAGATTACTACGCATGCAGCTCGAATAGCAGCAAATGTTTCCAGCTCAGTGACAAATGCAATTTCCCCGGACTCTGACGTGATGATGCATTTTGCTGAGTCTCTTGAAACGTTTCCAGAGTCGACAGAGTTGTGTAGCTATGTGATGCGAGTGTTTAGTAACGTTCCTCAATCGCCACATATCAATTGGAACTGTATTGCTGCGCTCTTCAAAAATACAAAGTCGGAGTCTGTGGCACTGGAATGCATTCACTTTCTGAGTAGTGTTGCCATAAACTTGAAGGAGCTGAAGCCCCAAATTCACGCTACTGGTTGTGTTCCGCGAGTTCTGGAAACAATGCGAGAGTACCCCCAGAATGCAGCCATTCAGGAACAGGCGTGCAGCTTATTGTCTTACCTTTCCTTTGACTCGGAAGCTATTACTGCCAGCATCACCGAGTTCGGCGGACTGGAGCTTGTTCTCAAGGCAATGAAACATTTCCCTGACAACGAGGACCTTCTGATGTCTTCGTGCGCAGCACTATCGGGCCTCACATTCAACAATATTAGGGGGCAGCAGGTGATTGTTGACCACGAAGGCGTTGCCTTGATCATTGACGCCATGCGGAAAGGGAGGAAAGCTCGGTTGCAGGAGAATGGGTGCCTCGTTATGGGAACCATGTGCTGGAACGCCGATCTGAAAGCTGACGTGGTGCGTCTAGGAGGAGTGAAGGTCATCATGAAGGCCCTTGAGGAGCATTACACATGCTCTGGATTGGTAAAGAATGCATGCCGCGCGCTGGCTCAGGTTGCATTCAATTGTGATCGATATCGCGACGAAATGAGTGCCGACGGGGTAATTCCCCTGATAATTCGAGGAATGGAGCAGCATCCGAACTACGATAGAGCACAGATGCACGGCTGCGTAGCTCTCTCGTATTTGTCGTGGACAAATGAGGGGAATGCCGCGCAAATCACTGCTCATCGTGGCTACAAAGTGGTTGTTGACGCCATGCGGAACCATCCAATCAATCATGAAGTTCAGGAGCACGCATGCCGGGCTTTAGCGAACATCAGCAATGTGTCTTTGGAAGATTCTGCTGCTGCCCTGGAGCAAATGGTGGCAGCGATGAGACGCCATGAACGCGTTAGTGAGGTCCAAGAAGAGGCGTGTCGTGCCATCGTGACACTGTCTCTCGTATCTCCCATCAACAAAAATCGACTGTTTGAACTGAACGGAGCAGCAGCAGTAATCATGGCTATGCAGAATTTTCCCGATACGCAACTAGTGCAGCAAGAGGCATGCAATGCCCTTGCGCATTTAGCGTACGAACACGCCCAGCTTAATCGAGCAGTCACCGACCTAAATGGGGTGGAGCTGCTTCTCACTGCCATGAAGACGCACCGTAGTAGCCCTAAAGTTCAGCTAAACGCTTGCGGAGGTCTGAGCGCACTAGCGTTTGACAACACCATTGCTCAGCAGCAAATCTTTGAGCTCGGAGGAGTTCAGTGCGTCATCTACGCCATGGATCATTTCGAGCGACTCCGCATGCTAGAACTGGGTTGCTCTGTCCTTGGCACACTTGCCTGGAACACGGAGATCAAGGAGCGTGTGGCAATCGATGCAATTCCCGAAATACTGAAAGCAATGCGTATTCATGAAAATAGTCCGCTGCTACAGAAGTCCACGTGCCGGGCCATTTCGCAGTTTGCGTTCAACTCTGAGAACAATCGACATCTCCTCGCTGAGGCAGGAGCAATTCCTCTCATTGTAAACGCAATGCGAATGCACCTGGGAACCGAGAAGCTCGTTGTCCATGCGCTGAAAGCCTTGACGTACCTGTGCTGGGAGAATACCGAGGTTGCGGAGACAATTATTGCGGAACGTGTGGAAGAGGTGCTGCAGCACATTGTTGAGCACTATGCTCTTACCCAGCGTGTTTTCAACGAGGCGATTCACCTTTCTAAAATTCTTTTCCGCAAAACCAACGGAAGCCCAAGTCCCAACCTGCGTATCATGTCCCCTCCCAACGTGTCACCCATGTCTATGAACTACATGTACACCCCAGCCCCACGTCGTGACAGAGAGGAGAGCAATCCTCCGCCGACACCCCACCCACGTGACGACTACCTCTCCCTTCGCGGGACTCCATCGGTTGATGGTGACCTCTTCATGGACGAGCCTTGGCAGACTTCATGCACCCGGGGCCGTGGTCGTGGCCGCGGTCGCGGGAATGGGCAGGGACGTGGCGGGCCCCACCGTGGACGAGGTGGTACTGGCCCCCACCATTCGCGCGATGGCCCTTCCCACCACGACCCCTCTGCAGGGGAGGAGCGTTTTGGACCCCCACCGCCAACCCGGTCTCGAGGCGGGCGGGGACGGGGTCGTGCAGGGGCGGGGGGTCAGGATTCTGCCACCCCCTGGGATGATCCAAACCCGGAGAACTTCCATGGCAGGCGTAACAATCGTGGCATGAACTGGCAGCAGGCAGAGATGGTGTCTCGTGATGCAGTCGATGAGGGGGCTGGCGGGCGATGGCGGGTTGGTAGCCGCGGCAATCGTGATGGCGGTGGTGGTCGTCCTAGCGGTGGTGCTGGAGGTGACGACAGTCGCGAGTAGCCTGATTGGATCAGTTCTTCTTCATGGAATAGCTGGAAGGGGGCATCGACCCACCATTTGCAATCGTGATGCTTCTCTATCCACCAGCAAGCAACAAGCATGTTGTGCATTGCACTCAAAACCACACATGATGTTTTTTTAATGGACGGACAACAGGTTGCCTAGTTGTGTTCTCTGAGACACAGTACTGTGTAGTCAAAACTAGTTCTGTCTCCTTTTTTTTCTGGATCTCGAGCTAGTGCTTGTTTACCTTATCCTCTTAAATTCGCATTGCACGCAAAAATGAGCGTTCCTACCTGGGCTGGCAACGAACAGTCGATTGATGCAGCGAAGAACTACCTTCGCCAAGGTGAAACAGTTGACTTCTTTGAGATGATTGCGCGCAGTATTCTTCTCGAGCACCCTGAGAATCCAGTGAGGTTTGCACTGGATTTAGTGCAGATGATGATCGATGGGTCGGAGATTCCTCCAGAGACGGATTTTAATCCTCAGAAACTGGAGGACAACGCATATATGCAGACGAAGGGTGTCAGTGAGCTTATTGATCAATGGGTCATCGCTTTGCTCGATGCTCAGCCTTCTTCTGCCGCTGAACGAATGGAGTTCCACCGACAGTATCTCCAGGGAATCTTGGATGCCCAGTGATTGCCTCTGTTTGCAGCACATGGCCTCTTGAATGTATCTTCATTATCGACCTTGCCTCAGGGTTGGTTGCGTTATGTTTGTCGGTTGATTTTATACGTTGAAGTACAGAGCCTGCTGCGGGTGTCAGCTTCAGATTGTATCATGAACCCGAAAAAAGCGAATTACGCTAGTCGTAGTGGTGGAGGCGACTATGCTTATGCTATCGAAGCTTCTACCGTTCCCTGTAAAGGCTAATGTTGTGCTCAAAGCGCTTGTTCTTCCCTCTTCCGTGGTCTGACATAGTTTTCACAAGCCCCAAGACTTCGATCATTTGGATATTTCTGATGATTCGTCGTTGCTTATCTTCTGTGATGCGCATAGGATGGCGCAGAGATTGCCCAATGAAGCGTGTGGCGATGGCTGCGCGCTTTTATCAATCACGGCGCGGTGACGACAGACCCAGCGGATCATTCCGACCTCCACCGCAGCAACAGAGAAGCGACAGAGGAGGCATTGAACGGAGTGATCAGCGACCTCCACGGAGGCCGCCTACACAGTTCACCGAGGAGAATGTGCAGAAGCTGCTCGAGCTAAAGAAATCTCATAAACAACTCAAGTCAACGAAGGAGCGTGTAGCGCAGAGGCGTGAAGCTCGACGTATTGTTCGTGGTGTGCGAATTGATATGTCTTCGCAGGACGAGAAGACGATTGCTTTATACCTAAACTGTGCTGCATACTTCCAGGCATCGATGTGTGATGGGTTAGAAGATGCTTTCACGTGGATGCGACAAAATATCGGTGGGCTCACTCCGCAGAACCTGGCACTGTGTGCCAACGCTCTCGGCTCTATTCAACCAAATGGGTTTGAGGAGGTCCTGCGCGATGAAATTGCTCCGTCAGTGTACAAGTGTCTAACAGAAATGACCACTGTTGAGGTGGTGATGATATTGCAAGCATTTCAGAGAGGCCGCGTCAGCGAGTGTAACGAGCTGCAGCGGCGCATGCTTGATCAGCTCATGCCGTGCATCTCAACAATGCCTGCATCGCAAATATCAACCCTTGCGACGGCGCTCCGTTTTCACCCCATGAAGACAAACGATGAGGCAGCGTGGCGGAGCATTGTGAGTACTGTTGTTCTCTCAATCAAGAACGTGGATCGCATGCACTCCAACGAGGTCATCACGCTCCTCTTGGCGGCTGCACCGCTGGACATGCCAGTAGAGCTCATTGGACAGCTTCTTTGTCGCGCCACAGACACGGCCAAGTTCCACACAGATGAGCAAATAAAAGATTTACTACAGGCACTGCGGTTCCTGAAGGAGTCTCCAGTCGGTGCAACTGATGCTTTGACGAGTAAACGCTCTGAGCTTCAGACCGCGCTGATTGTCCGCCTGGAGCGCGTGGCGAGATTTGCATCCCTGAGATCCATTGTCGCAATCTGGGAAACTACACCGTTTATTGGCGTAGAGCTCCCGAAAGCCATTCAGGACGATCTTATGCAGCAAGTTCGTACTGAACTGACATATAGCCGAACACGTCCATCTATGCTGCTTCGATTGCTGAAATCCATGGATGCTCAGAAGCTCCAGAACAAGGATCTTGTTGACTGTGTGAGTGATCTTGCGGTGGGCATTAGGCCTTCCCGCCCCCATGAGGAGAAGAAGCGCGAGCCAATTCCATCTCGCGGGATTCCAGACATCGTCTATGCCAGCAATTTGGCATCATATATGGGGATTAGAATTGCGCTGGAGGATTCTTATGCCCTCATTGATTCTACGGCTGGGCTTCCTGGCGGCATCACTGGAACACTAGCCCCACACCTTCTCACTGCAGTCTCTGAGGCGTGGTGGCGCCAGATTCTGCTGGCGGTTGAGGCCATCGCTCTCTCCTCCTCTGATTGCTGCTACCGCAACACGCAGGCGGACCAATCTTTTATCACAGCAGCTACAGCTCGCCTCAAATCAGAGGGCGCTGCAGCTCTCGAGCATCTCAGCCCGGCATTCTGCGAAAGGTTTCTGGCCCGTGTGGTGGATGCTGAGGCGTCGAAGGAGTTTGTGGGTGTATTGAAGGAGTTGGTATCGACCCGAAAGTAAGTAACATCGCTTCAGCACCATTCTTGGTGAAGGACCCCCCTTTCCCTCCATCACCTTGGAAGAATGATTCCGCTGATCCGAAAAGCTTGCACACCAGATGAATTGCAGTTTCTTTTTTTTCCCGGTCATCCAACCCACTTATCATGCCTTTATACCACTATTTCTCCCCCTTTTCTGTTCTTCAGTTTTATGATGAATAGTCAATGATACCAAGGTTGGCTCCGCAGTTTTATACACGAAAACAACATTCACATCGGCGACATCTTCATTAGCTTCTGCTCAATATCGTTCCAACAAACAATAAGCTGTCATGTCGGGATTTTGGAGCTATAGAGGGACGGGAACTTCTTCAGCCCATTCCCATGACTTGCTGGTACACAGCGTTCTTCCCTTTGGACTGGAGAGTCATGGAATCCACGAACAGCACACAGTAGCATCCACTGAGGTGAAGGAGGTTAGCGGACTGGAGGAGACCCTCTTCCTCTCTCCCGACGGTAGTGAGGGCTCATCGCTGGAAGTTACGGTGGAGGTAGAGGATCCAGTGGGGGCCACATTGAAGGCTCCTTCATTTGATGGTGGTGCTACTTGTGGTTCCCCATTGACCTTCCGCGATCGACTGGATGAAGAGGTTCAGCTATCCCAAAAGTCGTGGTGGAAGCAACGGCTCGGTATTGACCTAGACGAGACTCATCCGCACGATGCTTGGGTGGGACAAGGAGCTCGCCTTGGGACTGATGATGGCCAGCTGGATGAAACGGAGCAGCATATGGTGCAGGAAGTGCTCTGTCGGGTGGCACAGTGCAAACCACGCGTACCAGGCACGGTGGATGCTCGGCAGCTGGTCCCAGCCAAGGACAGCAGCGGCATCTCGCCCCATATGCGGCCAGCACCATGGTCCCCAACAATTGCGGTAGCCCCGCGGCTGCGCACTTCCTCTCGTGCGTCCAGGGAGTGCATCAAGCTAGCAGTGGAGCAACAAGGCCACACCAGCGATGTGAAGGCGAAGATCCTACGTGGTTCTGTGCGCCATCCACGACCAACCCCATCTGTACCACCATCTCCGGCATTCCTTCGTCGAATGGAAGCTAGAGCAACTTGTCGGAAGGAGTCCCGCGATAAATTGCTGGCTCGATCTTCTGTGGTAATGACATCCAATATGAGCTCGCTGTCTTCGTCCCCCAGTCCGTATACTGCATCAGCATCTTCATCACGTGGATCAATTCCCTTCAGAGAAATTGCATCAGCGGTGCAAAGCCAAATGAGGGACTTTTGCACTCCAGAGTTGACGGCTGAGTTACTACATCTCGCCGAACACTTCAGAGCATGTGAGGTGGCTCGCCAAGTTCTGTTCGCATGGCGCAAAAAGCGACTTCAGATACTAGCCCGCCGAATGAGCAGGACCGCTGATGAAATGGCCATTGAGCACAACAACATTTGCACGAAAATGTTCCAATCTGTGACGGAGACTCATTGGAGGCTGCAATACGCACACTTGACTCAAGACGAAGAGGTGGGCCGCCTCACAGTCCTTAGCGGAGAGATGTCCGAACGCACTGCCATCGTCCGCTATCATCGAAAAACTGCAGCTGTTGTCCTTCTCAGCGAGCGAACACAGCGCCGACTACGGACACTTCTGCGGTGGTATTTCGTCTTGTGGGTTGCTAGCACAGAAGAGCGACGACTTCAGCAAGCCGCAGCAACATATAGAAACTTTTTGACTGAATGCGCCGAGCGTTCGGTTGCGCTCATGATGCATGAGCACGTATAGATGAATAGTCCTGATTTGGCCAGCATGAATGCAAACCATATTGTGTATGAGTCTTTTGTGCGCGCTGAAGCATTCCACTTCTCCCTCTTGCTGACCTGTTTTTCCTGTAGTCGGATTAGGGTAATACCTCATTCTTCTCGCCTATCCACACACACTCACACACACAACAACAACAACAACAAGAATACCACGTTAGATCAATACTTCGGTTTGCTGCTGCTGCTGTGGACTATTTGCGTGCAAGGTTTTTTTTTTGACGACGCGCTGTGTTGCCTCGTACGCGAAGACAATCCAAAGTCCTTAGCTTCTTTGTGATACCCCCAACGTGGTTGCTGCCTACCCTCTCTTTGTTGTTTGTTTGATTTTTTTTTTGTACAGTCGTTGCACGCCCCTCCCAATAATTCTGTAGGGCTGAGCGATGTCGCACACTCCCGATCACTCGGGATACCTTCAACGGGCGGGTGAGATCATCAATGAGATGAATCGAACCTACTACATGGAGCTTCATGGGTACATGCTGTACTGTTGGCCAGAAAAGCCAGCAAGTCCGGGCGACGTACCGCTTGTGGGCTTCAATCTCACCGATGCCGAATTTAGTGACTTGCCCATCTGCAATCTAGCATGGACTATGCGGGGGCCGCATATTCCAAAACCAATCACATTGATGTCCAGCAACGAGGAGGAAAAGCAGAGCTGGATGACGCACATGCAGAATCACAAGGACACCGACGGGCCGTATCCGTCTGCTCCGTCCTCGTTTTGTGATGAGGATGAATTGTATGGTCTTACAACCGTCTTCACGTCAGCGGAGTCCACCGTCAGCCTCTCTGATTTCCAGGTGCTACTACTTCTGGGGCGGGGCACGTTCGCGAAAGTCTCGCAGGTTCGAAAGATGGACACCGGGGAGGTCTACGCCATGAAGGAGATTGACCGTCAGGAGGTTTCTGATGCAAATCTGACTGAGTACATCACCGCAGAGAAGTCCATCCTGGAGACGATTAGACATCCCTTCATAGTAAAGCTGCAGTTTGCCTTTCAGACCAAAACGCATCTGTATTTGATCTTAGACCTCCTTTCGGGGGGAGAGCTGTATTTCCACCTAGGACAAATGTCTCAGTTCCCTGAGAGCTGGGCAAAGTTCTATGCCGCCGAAATTGGTCTGGCCCTCAGCTACTTACATAGCCTCCACATCATCTATCGCGACCTTAAGCCAGAGAATGCATTGCTTGATGTGGATGGGAACGTGTGCCTGACTGACTTTGGGCTCGCTCGAATGAATGTTCGGGGTGCAAGTGCTTCTACTTTCTGCGGAACTGCGGAGTACTTAGCTCCAGAGTTTCTCATGGGTGACCCGCATGGACGTGCTGTGGACTGGTGGTCGCTTGGAGTGATGTTGTACGAAATGCTCTTTGGTATCCCTCCGTACTATGATGAAAACCAACACACCATGTACGAACTGATTCTTGGCGCACCACTTGTCTTTCCAGAAGTGGCAACCCCCATCAGTGAGAACGCGAAGGAGTTGCTGAAGCGGCTTCTCGACCGCGATCCAGAGAAGCGACTCCAAAGCATCGAGGAGTATCGTGCGCATCCCTTCTTTAGTGACCTGGACTTCGACATGATTTACCACAAGAAGGTAACCCCGCCTTTTAAGCCCGACCCCGATGTGCTTAACAATTTTGACACCGGATTCACCCAAGCCACCCCACAGCGGCAGTAGTACTTGAAGGGAAGGGGGGGGGAGAGAGAGAGAGAGAGGCTGTCCCCCTACAGGAAACGAGTACTTGCCCTTAAAGTAGCTTTACAGTGTGCCATTGCGAACGCTGCGCCGAAGATCCCGCCAACGATCAGATGTCCACAGGATGTGTTGTGCGAATGCCATGAAGGAGGATCTCAGGAATTTTCTCCCGTTTCCTTTTTTTTGCGTGTGGTTTCTCCGAAAATGATGAAACGAACTGGAAAGGGAATCTTCTCCGATGAGGGGTGCGGTACTGCTGAGCAGACCAAGCAGTGAAGTTGCAACTGCTTGGATTCTGAATGTATGCGCTCCTGCAGGTTTGATTGTGGCATGCGTTGCCATGGGATGGACCCATCAGGGAAGCTTGACCAGAGAGGAAAGAAACTGAGTTTTTTGTTGTTTTCAATTGTGGAATGACATGATGATCGATGCGGTGGGTACTCTTCAGAATTGTGTGCATGTATGCTGTGGATACGATGCATGTGTGAACGAACAAATTCGCATCGATCAAAAGGCGGTTGCCGCCTACACTAGGTCCATTTGTATTTTGTTTTCTTTTCTTTTTTTCCGCGGTGTCCTTCCCACATCTTGGGTCACTGCGCTGATGCAGATCAGCTCAATTCATTCCACTTCTTGCCAGATACAATGAGCTTATTCACACAGATGACGTACCCACGATGGATTGATGGAAACAGGGCAACATTCGTTGTATCTGTACAGGGAGAAAAAAAAATACTGCATTCCACACCGGTTGAGATGAGCAACTGTGGATGCACATGGAGGATATGAGATTAGATGGCGAACTGCGTATATAACACATGGTCACACTTGAATACACACCATCAGAAGTCCCCCCAAATCGTTTGTCCTCCCTCATGTTCTCTTCCCTTCCTATGCTGTGGTCGTGTTCACAGGTTGGGTGGTTGCAGATGCAAACACCACTTTTTGGATGGATTGTCATTAAATCTATTGCAACTCCGTTTGCCAATGAATGAACGCTGTTCGAGGAGCAACAGGCAGCGAGCGCGCTTTTTTTTTGTGCGCGCGTATATCTTCTTCGGTAGCTGTGCTGAGGATCTGTAGGTGCATGCTTCCTCTTCGAGGAAAATTTGCTCCCACTCACCATGTGCGAATTGGAACTCTGCCCTATGCATATATAACAACCTTTACCCAGGGATGACCTGCACATCCCCACAGACGCCTTCATGACGGGCTCTAGTAGCCAGTTTTTCTCCACCCGCATCGATTGCCAGGCACACGACCCTTTGCTGCCTGTCCCTTTACCAGGGACTTCTTGTGTCTTCCTCTCTCACTGACTCACTCATGCTAAACAAGAAAAAAAACACTGAAACGCAAAAACACACACAACACAACTCTTTCCCCTCCAACCACCTTTGTGTTTCTGTCTTTCATAGCCGCTGTCATGTAACGCCGTCATGTACTTCCCTTGGCCCTCTCTCATGAACTACTGATGCACACACTTTTCTTCTTTTCCTTTATTACGCCCGCAGTAAAAACAAGTTCATCTGGGCTACGTGGGGACAAGCACCGGTGGGAAAGACAACATGCCTTCATTTTCGTCGTCGTTTTCGCTGCGCTTTTCCTTTTTTGTGTGTTGTCCCCCTACCTACTCCACTCTTGCTTGGTTGTTCTTGTACTCTCCCCTCTGTTGTCGTCCTCCAGCTCAAGGAACGCAGTCTGACGTTCCGTTTATGGTAAATGTGCCTGTGCCGTGCCTTTGCCGGCTGAGCCCTCCTCGTATCTTCCAAGCGAGGAGCACAGTGCATTGAGCGGGCGAGTGACGAAACCAAATATGGATGCCATGGCCTCTATAGGATACTCCATTGTGAATGCTCAGAAGACGTGAAACTTCTGCGAAGTATGCTTGGTGTGTCAAGAGACGTCTTCATTTTTTTTCATTCGCATGTTCTTTTCTCTTGTGTAGTTAAAAGGAACAGGATGACTAGCCACAAGCATCTTCTGACACTCTTGGTGTCCGTCTTACTACTGCTGACCACTGCCGAGACAGCCCAATCAGCGTCAATTGCTGGATGGGTTAAGGTGGATGCAGATTTGCATGCAGCGGGCGCGCAGTTTGCTGTACAGCTGGTGAATGCAAAACGAGGTGTGGTGATGCGAACGACACCGCTCGACGTCAGCGGCGTCTTCCAGTTCGCGGAGATTCCCAGCGAAGTAACGTCAGTCGCAGTGCACCTCCGCAACGGAGTGGCCTTCAATCGTACGGCTTCGGTGTTGTCGGCCACAACGCAAGACATTCTTTCCGGTGCCACCCAGCTGTCGGTGGTGGCGAACAAGGGATCAGCTTCCAGCGCTGCTCCTCAGGATCACTCCTCCGTGTTCTCCAGTGCCGTTGCAGCAGCTGTGTTGGTTGGACTGTGGGCCGCGCGCTCTCATGTTATCTCCGCTGTGGATGCCTTCGCTTCCATGAAGCCGGCAAAACTGCGGAAACGCAGGGCATTTCTCTCTTAAAAAACATAGTTGATCATCATCTACTTGCCCTGATGCTAAGTAACACAAAACTGCCTGGACTTTGTCTGAGATATTCCGGAGCTTGTGCATTTCCACTCAAGTGAAACTGAAAAACGCACAACTTCTTGTTTTTGCTTTAATTCGGTGTACGCCCTTCAGCGTTATTTGCAATAGTCTGTACGGATAGAAGATTGCCCGATCAGGTGTAGTCTGGCATCCCCTATTGCTGCATGACTGCTTCGTTGCTCGTATGAACGGACGTGATTGATCTTGGCGATTGTGAAAGATGAGCGACAACGGTGGCTCGATGAATACGCAGGTGGCAACCGGCTGTTCCATCGTCTACGCGTCCTGTTTAATGATAGGGCTCTTCGCTCTTCTCCTGTTTAGACGAACCCAATTCCTGTTTGGCGTTTCTCGGCCTTTTCTTCAGCAGCTGACGCTGGTCCTGATCATCATTCTCTCACCACAACTCTTCTTTCTTGGTGCCGTGCTCCCGTGGGTGGCTGCCGTCTACAACTGTGGAACGGCAATCTTCGTTGCGGCTGCCGTGCCTGGAGGAATATTTGCTTTGATGGTTCTGTTGTTCCTGTCCAGCCGAGAACCATGGCTGGAGCGTCAGTCCACATGGACACAGCCTCCCGGGGCGGTTGCCCCTCACTCATCACAAGACCTCCCATCCATGCACCTTCCAGTGGAGATGAGCAGTAGTTCTGCGTGGGTTCAGCCTCATCCCAACGCACAATTGGCCTCACGGAAGATGTCAACCAACAATCTGCCTCCCTACGCCGATGGTAACAACAACAGGTGGATCATCTCGTCGTTACCGGCTTAGTGATGAGAACCTAGAACATTGAGCTCATGCCCCCATCATGGGGTTTGATGGAGCTGCTGCTGTATGAATCCAACCACTTCTTCACAACTCCTCCACTTGAGACCGAACGCTTGGTCTACCTCAATGCCAGCCAACTTCTTGCTCTCTTCTTCTTCTATTTCTCTTTCTTTCCCATATCAACAACGTTTACCGTAAATTAGTACTTATAGAAGCCTCACCACGGTGCTGACTGCTGTGACGACGCGTGTTGCTACTCGCAAATCTTCTTGTGCTGGGCTTCGTACGTGGCGCAGCTGCTCGCTAGTCTCTAGTTCAGTTGTTCTGTATAACTCCACCATGTCATCTGGAAAAACGGTGAGAGGAGAAAATGGGGAGGGAAAGTCATACCAATCCATGCATTCTCTGTGGAATGAGAAGCTCAATGGTGACCCCTATGATCCCAAGAAGGGGTGGTACGGCAAGGCACTGAGTTACTGGAGCAAGTCACCAGCGACCATCAACGGAGTTCTGGGGGGCTTTCAAGAAGTTCATGGCGATGACATTCAGGAATCGAAGGCCTTCATTACTTCCCTCCCTGACCATGGAACAGGTCGCGCACTGGATTGTGGGGCTGGTATCGGGCGTGTGACGAAGCATCTACTTGCGCTTATGTATGATCAAACTGATGTCCTCGAGCCAGTGCCGCACCTACTGGAGCAAGCAAAGACTGAGCTGGCAGGGATGCGGGTGGGGGAGTTCATGCAGTGCTCCATGGAAAATGTGGTGCTCCAGCCCAACACCTACGATTTGATTGTGGTGCAGTGGGCGGCCATCTACCTCACCGACACTGACTTCGTGAAGTTCTTTTCCCACTGCAAGGCTGCCCTCACCCCCCGTGGTTACATCTTCTTCAAGGACAACTGCGCCAACGATTCCTTCATTGTAGATGAGGCGGACTCCAGCGTCATTCGGTGCGACTCGCAGTACAAGGCATTGTTCGCGGAGGCTAAACTCCGTGTGGTGAAGGAGGCTGGCCAAACACAGTGGCCTGAGGGGCTTCTCCCGCAGAAGATGTTCGCCCTCCAGTAAAAAGACAAGAGGAGCAGCCACCCGCTGTCTGAGGGGCACACACGCATCCCTAACATCATCTACCCGGCTAATTCACGCACTGCTGCGATATCCTACACGCTATCATTCAGAAGCATGGACGGTTTTGTTTTGATGGTGTCATGTACTTGAGTGCGCCATTCTGTTTCTTTTCTTTCTATGATGATTTTTCCTTATTTCCCTCAAGAGAGGCTTCTCGCTGTTGCCACACATTTAACGACCTGAAGTCATGAACAACTCCTTCTCAAGTCTGTCCATCATGAAGGATGGCTCACTTGTTGATGAAACTGCAGAGCAAGAGCTGTCGGTGCGCACGCATCAGGCACTCATCAATCTCGGAAAAGCTCTCCACGAGCATCCATCAGATTCCGAGACTCAAGTGCAGAAGTGTTTGGCGGAGGCGCAAACTGTTCTTCGACGGGTGGATACCTCTCGACGTCAGGCGCAGAAACTACTCCGCATTTCTCACAAGAAGTCATGCGACCTGCTTCGGGAGAAGACGGTTTCACAATCGTTTGCCAACGACTGCCGCTCCCAACTTTTACAGACGCAACAAAAACTGCGAGATGTTCATCAACGCTGTGACCAGTACGAGAAGGCCTTTGAGACGACAACGGTGGAGCTCATGAAGCTACGCCGCTTTGTACGTGCTCTTCCCTCCAACTACGTGGCCTGTGGTATGGCCTACCTAGAGAATGATCCATCCGAGGAGTTTGGCGAGATGCCGCAGATGACGGGGGCAGGGGCTCAGCAACTTGTTCCCGATCGACGCTTTGAGGAGGCCTTTCGTGATAAGATGAGGGGCATCTACTTTCATCGACGCTACCGACATGCACGCAGACTCCACGAGGAGTCCTGCCGACGCTATGAGGAGATGTGTATGGAGCTAGAGGATGGGGGTATCTCCTGCGGCCTCGGATCGCGGCTCAGCATAACGCCAGCATCTGCACCTCCCACTGAGGAGGCAAAGGCAACGAGCCCGCTCGCTGCCCAAAGCCAATTCCCACTGCTCATGGATATTCCATGCAAGATCAGCTTTTCATCCACGACCCCAGACGACGATGTTCTCAAGTCTCTCATTTACCACTCTAACTTTGGTGATGTACTGTCCGACTCACGGGATGGGCTCCTGCAGCTAAGCAATCGCATGAAGTCTGCCCAGGATACCGCCGTCCGCAACCTCTACGAGGTGTTCATGAGTGCCCTACGCACCATCGCCGCAGTCTTTGACGATGAAGGAGGGAAGGTGAAGAAGTACCTTCAGAAATCGTTTGAGACGCAGGTGGTGAAGATGCAAGGCGCCCATCGAGACAACCTCATCAGCCTTGTCCGACAGACAAATGACACCACGCGAAACATTGTGCGTGTGGAGAAGTTGCTGCTGGCCTCCGGCAAGCTACCGGCAGTGGTAGCGGTGCCAGCAACGGTGGCGGCTGAGAACGGTGGCGTTGCGTCACAGCCGGCAACGCCACGTCCAGCCAGCCCTCGCGGATCAAAACACCTGGATGAACTGTTGCACATTCATCGAGAATTACAGATGAAGTCCGAGGCAAACAGTGTCAAGCTAAACATCACGCATGAAAACGCAGCAGCCCTGCTGGGACACCTGAAGCGTGTGACGGACACCATTTCAGAACTGAAGGTCAGCGGGGCGGTGGCCAAGAGCGCGTGGCCCTTCACCAGTGCGGAGGAGGCCGCCGTGGATTTGCCTGGCTTGGGAAATCGCATGTCGGCGGCAGTGGACCTGGTGGTGGCCTCCATGCGCCACGCATTTCGCTCCATGGATGACGGCTCACTATCGTTGTCCGCTTCCATTCGCCCGCACTCTCCCAAGCGAGGCCGCAAAGGCAGCACGGGCCGCCCGAAACTGGTTGCATCGCCGCCACGACGCAAATCGCAGGCCGCCGCCTCACCGACCGCGGGAGGACCACCACGCGATAAGCAGCGGCTGTCTGGCGCCCCGCCCCTGAAGCTGCGGGAGCTCTCCCTAAGCGCATCAACGTCAATGGGCGCCACCACCGATGCGCTCATGACGGAGGACAGCGTCACGGAATTGATGCCAGGCGATGTGGTGATGCACTCCGCCGAAGAACACTCCACGGAGCAGGAACCACTGACCCCGGACGAGATCCTGCTGAATGACTCTACCAACAACCTGACCGCCCCTAGACGAAAGAAGGCGGATCGTCGTGTGCGTTCCAACTCACTACAGGCGCACAAGGTGTTTCAGCCATCATGGCGCCACGCGCTGAGTCCCACCAAGCTCCGTCGGGGATCCGAGCGTGACGGGGGTATTCCTCGTCCGCCCCCACCTCTGCCCCCAGCCACAGTCACGACGGGTGTGTTGTCCTCCGAGGCATCATTGCCCAGCTCGTGGTCCTGCAGCCCGAGCTTCTCCTCCATTCCCAGCTTCTTCTCCCTCCCTACCGCAGTACGCAACCGCTCGGTTCCTACGCACGTCCCAACTGCAAGTGAGCCGCGGACACCAGTGGGTATCGTTGGGGTATCCCTGTCCGTGGACCGTTCCAGGTAGATTTTTTTTTGGGGCGTGAATTACAACCACGTGGATGAACCAACGCGCATAGAGAGTGTGCTTGCTTTTTTTTTTTCTCTCCTCCTTCCCCACTTCCCATTCCGACCAATACCTTATATCATGTACACAGAAGGAATTCATTTTGGTGTTTTTCGCTGCTTGTTCGAGTGTTTTTTTTTGATGGTGTGTGTGTGACAAGAAGAAGAAAAAATCATGGCGTGGCTGTATCGCGTATCGCGGTCGATCAAATTTTTGATCTCTTCCGTGGCTTGCAGTACGTTGGGTCGTTCATGGGTAGATATCACTGGGCGAGGTGAATGTCACAGTGCAACTCTATTTTTCAATGAGTGAGCCTTGTCATTTCTTTGTTTTGTTGTTGTTGTTGTGTGTTCCTACACTCATACTCGCATACATACAGACACACATGTATATGTATATATATGCATATACGTGAGTGTGTATGTGCGTGTATGCCGTCGCTGCGTTCTGAGTTCTTTTTTATTTTGTTTTCGTGCGTGCCTTTCAATTTTTGTTATCATTTTTTTCCCCAACTGACTCGTTGACCCACCAAAAATCTTTTCGGCTATTTGCCGTCGCAGTTCATGGGCCCGGAGTATACTGTGTTTGCCGGTGAGCAACGAATGTACTGAGATTCATCAATTACAATTATCTTGCGCCCTTTCCTTGACATCACGGCTCATCAGTGGATGAAGCGACGTGTGATGTGAAGGAGAGGATGACTACGTGACGTACATATACACTTCCCCCAATAACCAGAAACAGAACAAAACAAGATCTGGCGAGTCGTCGTGTCTGTATCAATGTGAGAGTCATGCATCAAAGTGATGTCTCCCTCTTCACCCAGGGAAGTTCATGCGTCATACACAACGAATCAAACGTGCGGAGAGTGCTCAGTGTGGCAGTCTTCGATGTCTGGTTTTCACAGAGATCTCAATAATGGTTGGATGGCTCAGGATATTCTATTGCTGCTTCTGTTCTTTCTATTTTTTTTATTGTTCTGCATTCTGCGGCTAGGTTGTTGCTACGCTTCGATACACTACCTAATTACATACTTGACGAGATGTCCGGCGCTGTCTCCGTTGCCGCTCAGGCGGATTTGATGGAGAAGGAGAAGACGGTGATGGAGCACCAACAACGCCTAGAATCCATGCGAAACACCGTGAAGACGATGGCTACGCGCCAGGTCACTCTGCAGCGTACGAAGCGTCGTTCGGAAATCACCGTCAGCGAGCTGACGAAGCTGAAGAGCAACCACACCGTGTATAAGGGTGTGGGCCGTGCCTTTATGCTGGCTCCTGTGAATGAACTGATTGAGGAGAACAACGAGGCCATAGAGCGCAGCGAGGCGGAGGCGGCTCGCCTATCCAACGAGAAGCAGCGCGCCACGGAATTGGTAACGAAGGAGGAGTCCGACCTCCGCCGGGCCGTGGAGGAGTACGCGAGATCGGTTCAAGTGATTCAGGCGATGCAGGCCCAGGGTCAGCAGCGCGTCGAGACGAAGTGAGAGGAACCCGCATCACATCGCTCTGTTTCTGTGGGCTGAGATGGGCTGAGTACGTGTACCTCCTCGTCCTCCAGCTCAGTAAAGTAATTCTTTTATGAACGTATTCAGTGGTGCGGCGGCGTTGTGCAACGGCCAGAGGCACGCGACGGGACGTTAAGCTCCCACATTGAACGACGTTTCTGTCCGTAGCCACCACGAAGACTTTTCATATTGCATGCTTAGACCTTCAAGGTGCCCCTGATGTGGTCCTTCTTGTTGCCATACTCTCCCTTCGTTTCACCTTCGTCATGTTATATTGGTGTATATATATATATTTTTAGTCCATCCACCATGCTGGGTTCATCTCTCCAGCGCCTCAAGAAGCGCACGATCCCCATGGGCTTTGGCAAGCAGGATTTCTTCCGCAAGGTGAAGAATCCACGCGCGACGAAGCCGTGGAGGGATCGTGGGGTGATGGTGGCTGGTCGGGTGGAGGTGAGCTCCAACACGGACGTCCTGACGCCCTCCGGTGAAGGAACGGTCCTCGGCCGCCTCTCCACCGCGGCACCCTTGGGCATGCGCAGCCCGCACCTTCCGCCACAGGCGTCTTCCTTCTCGGCCCCGATGGGCCTCCTCCCCGACCACAACAGTGATGCAGCGGGCCAGCATGCTCTTGTTGGTGCGTCATCTGCTCCTCCGGCCTCGGTGGTGATACCTTCTGACTTGTCTATGGTTGTGGCCCCTCCCCCACTCGCGACGCTGCCATTTGGCAAGGCGCTGGAGCTCCAGGTGGACCACACCGAGAAGGTGGATGGAGCGGGGGTCCCGATACACCTCGAACAGTTTGCGCGGAAGAAAAACGGGGGCTCTAGGAGCTCCATTCTTCTCCCTCGCCACATCAACGACCTCTTTCACAAGATTATGGGCTGGTCAGAGGAGCTCGTGGAGATGGACGCGGAGAAGAATCTTAGCGGTGGCGAGGACGGAAAGTCGGGCGACGCAACACCAAAGCTTCTGCGCCAGAAAATGAGCAATCTCACCGAGAAGATGAAGTACGGCGTGCTTCTGGATGCCCATGAGAATGACAAGTTTGCGCTGGAACACAAGCTAGAGGTGGCTGGAAACAAGCTGGAACGTAAGTTCTTGGAGTGGGAGGGAGTCCATGTACTGGATCAAGATGCTTCCCAAGAACTACCTCATGTGCATGAGCACAAGATGTCAGTGGTGATTGACCGTCCGAGTGGCACCCACATCCCCGTTGTGAATCAGGACTGCTGCACTGGATGTGGTGCGCTGCTTCAGGATAAGAGCGAGGATGATTTTGGCTACGTACGTCCCGGAGAAATTGAGCGCTTTGTGATGGAGGGTGAGGCCAAGGCCGTGGCCCGCCATGAGTACGCCGCTCGCATGGCCGAGCTGCAGGCGCACTGGGAGAAGAACGGTCGTCAGGTTGGTGAGGAATGGCTGGACTTCATGACCCAGGAGGAGTTTAATGCCTTTTACCGTGATCGTCGGGCACCCTTTGTGTGCCACCGCTGCCACGCGCTCGAGAATCTTGGGGTGACGGGCCGCCGAAAGGTGTTTTCAGCCCCCGACTTCACGGAGCAGCTCCGCTCACTCAAGGAGAAGCGCTGCGTGGTGGTGCTGGTCGTGGATATCACCGACTTCCCCGGTACGATGATTTATGACCTCCCAGGACTCATCAGCATGAACAATGATGTGATTATTGTGGCCAACAAGATGGATTGTATTCGCACCCGCTCCTTCAATTACGCGGGAGGGAATCGAGCGGTGGCTGCGTCCTTGGTCTCGGAGCGCTACATTCGGAAGTGGGTGCAGGACATTGCGACACAGTTTGGCCTACCTCGGCACCAAATCAAAGATGTTATACCGGTCTCAGCGAAGCGGGGCTGGAATGTGGAGAAGCTTATTGCTCGGATTGAGGAGGTCTCTAACCTGAACCTCCGCCGACCAACCAAACCGCTTCCCACCTACTTCGTTGGTGTGGCCAACGTGGGCAAGTCATCGGTGATCAACGCCGTGGCGCATTACTTGTTCATTCCTCAGCCACCACACCCCCAGAGCACCAAGGTCTTTTACACCAGCGTGGATGCCAAAACGGGGAAGGAGGCGGTGCGATGGAGGTGGCACACCCCACCTCACGTGAACCAGGCGGAGATGATTGATATCCCATCCCGACATGACAAGACGGCGTCGAAGCTCATGACGGTTTCCTCACTTCCTGGCACAACGGTCTCCACCAATGCGGTGCGCATCTCCCTCACAGGATCTTCCGAGACAAACACGTTCCTCTACGACACCCCGGGACTGCTGCCACACTGGCATCAGCAATCACCACTGACCATCCTACAAATGCGTCGAGCGCTGCAACGCAAGTTCCGCAATCCTCAATGCTTCGTCCTCATCCCGGGCCACTCACTCTTCCTGGGTGGGCTTGCGGTGGTGGATGTGGTGAAGGGGCCCCTCCGTGGCCTTCTCTTCATGGTTTACACCTCGCACAAGACGCGCAACGCCATCGTCAATACGGAGCGCTCCAGTGAGTTTTGGCAGGAGCAGTTGGGGAAAGCCCTCGACCCACCAGGATCGATGGAGCAGCTCATGGTGGACGGAACGCATCCCTCCCTCTCGGAACAGAAGACGTACCTCTTTGAATGCTACGGAAAGCACCGACGCCGCCCCAAAGCCGATGTGTATGTCTGTGGCTTGGGCTGGTGCAGCTTTTGCGTGGCAGAGCCTGCTGATGTTGTTCTGCGAGTGCGTACACTTCCAGGGGTGGTGCATGGCGTGCGCGAGCCGCTGAGGTACAATGATTTGCGAGCCTTCCGGCACTGGCCCAAGCTTCAGCGACGTTTTACATCGAAGGGGGTTGAGGACCGTGAAAAGGATGTGGATGATGATTCCATCAATACGGTGGTACGGTTGGTGGCCAAGGCCAACACGGAGGGCGTGTGGGAGCCACCGATCAACGACCCTTCATCGTCAACGGCCGAGGATGGGGCGAAGCTCGAACTCACGCCAGTGGTGAAGGAGATGCATCCACGCCATGCTACTACCTCCTCTAGCCCCTTTGATGAGTTGGTGGAAGAGCTTGAAACAGCTGGCAGTACATTGAGCGCGTAGCGAGCAGCTTCCTAAGTGACATCCTGAGAGAGGTGCTTTGAAATCGTTAATCACAGATGAAGGAGGACCTTGAAAGAGGTGATATGAGGACATGTGCATGCCATTCTCTATTGTGTGTTGGAGTAGTACAGTGACTGTGGGTTGTTGCGCATCAATGGTTTCTGTGCTTCTCTTCCTTTTGCATGGCTGCTGAACCTTTAAGGTCTTCTTCCCACAGACAAGATCCTTCACTTGCACTAGGTAGCTTCTCTAGCATCTCCTACAATCTTCTTTTTCTACCCCCAACCTTCCTCCAACACGTGAACCTCTGCACGATGGCCTTCGAAGTTCTCAAGGGAAAGATGGACGGCGCGGTCTTTATGCTCTGCACCCTCATCGTCTTCCTTTTCGTCACAACCTCCTGCCCAGTGGCCCAGTTCCGTGGCCGAGGAATGAACGTGTACGCAGCCGAGGAACACACACGTACGCCTGCAGCCAAACATTCCTGCATCACCGTGTGGGGCTACAAGGACAACTGCATCAAGAACACCTACGCTCAGACCGTGGGTGATATCTCCAATGGTGAGGTGAAGCGCCTCTTCCAGGTCTCCGAGGCCATGTACATTATTGGCATATTCGTTTCACTGCTGCTGATTGCGCTGACGGGCCTGTACCTCAACGGCATGAAGCTGAAGCTCGTGCTCATCATTCTTGGGGCGGTTGAGATTGGCCTCACCCTCATTCCCTGGGCCTGCATGACTGCAGTGTGGTCCAAGGACTTCGGCACCACGTATGACAACCTGAACGAGATCACGGCCAACGCCTACACCGGAGATGCCTACATGGCCTATGGAGAGGCCCTGCGCTACCTCTTCAAGTTCAGCGCGGGCTACGGATTGACCATTGCCGCCTTCATTGTTCAGCTGTTTGGATTTGGCTGCCTCCTGGTGCTATAATGTGGGTGCCCAGAGGAGTTGGTGCCGACAGATCACTGCCCCCACTACTCCCTGAGAGGAACAGAATCCTTCAGCGTGAAGGATGCATGAAGGGTGTGGGCGTGTGCGTGGCGAGCGAAGGGATCATTTCGCCATCCTCCACGCCGACATCGCCGTAGTTGCGCGAACACAATAAGAAAACGATGAATTCTCTCTCTTGATACTTTAGGCTTTTTTTTCTTTCCTTGTGTTTTGGTGTGTTCGTGGTTCTTCGTTCCTTTGCTCTCCTCCATTGTAGCCCCAAGTGCTTCCATTCCCTCTCCTCTTGTACAGGCGGAATCTCAATGATGGTGAGGGTGCACTTCTTTTTATTGTGGTTGGATAAATTTATTTTATCCGATTTCTAAATTTTGGGCGAGGGGGGTGTGCGTTCATTGTCTTCGACGTGAAGTGATGGAATAAAAAAAGTTTCCCCCCATACCTACTGCTTTGGGTGGATCAGTGGTGAGGAGGGAGAGCTGCGATTTGCGAGGGCTGGGCCATCTACTCAATGTGCGGCGAGGGATGAGCCCTTACAAGACACACGCATCCATCAAAAGTGTTGTTTGATCATATTTTTCAGTCGTGATCGAAGAAGTGCCAACCTGACAAATGCATACATATATGGTGCGCGGTATGTTCATATATAGAAGTATATATATACTTGGCCCTGCATGCCCATGCGTGAAACTGAAGCCAATCATCCCAGTCAAGCCTTCGCGCGACGTTTCGCATGACACACACTCCTCCATCTACACTCCGACATCTCTCCACGGCCGCCACACACAACACCGCAGCCATGATGAAGGGCAGCTCTCGATGTTTTTCTTGCTTCCTCTTCTCTTTCTATCCATGGCCGCGCTACTTCGTGCGCCTCAGTCCAGCTGACCCTGCCCGACGACCTCATGGCTCATTCACAGGAGTGGTGGGCTCACACTCTCCTTGGCCCGGCATGGGTAGCTAGGCACAAACAACCTTCTGTTCTTTCTTGTTTTGCTTCTTGTCGTGAACACGCGTGTTGCAACCACTTTTTTTTTTTCTATGTCGTGTTCAGCAATCATCAGTGGGAGATTGGAGGGCTCCAAGGAAGTGGGCACAGCGTAGGGGTGATAACGCCCCATTTGTGGGTATTTTTCATTTTTCCATCCCAACGAATCCACAGGTACGGTTGTGATTGGTACCTGCCCTATACCGAAACCGAGGACCACCCTCCCTCATCGTCGTCTGCGCATGTAGCGTGTGAGATTGATGTGTGTATGTATGGGGGGGCGGTGGCGCGGGTGTGGGGGCTTGTGTGTCTCGCCCACCTCTTCTGCTCTTTCTTCCCCCACCTCCTTCACCACACCCGCTGCCCTCGCTTGCATCACCAGAAAACCCATCCTCCTCCACTCTGGCGAACTACTTCCTGAACACGTCATCTGATGGAGCTCCCTTTCTCTAAGTGCCAAGGTTTTTGGTGGTACGTTCCCAAACCACCTTGAGCTACTCCTACTTGGTTGTGCTCAAGGAAGATAACCCGCACACACACAATTTTGCTCCTCTTCCTTCTCTCTCTTCTCTCTCTTCGTCAAAGTCATTGTATCGTGTTCTTTACAATCTCTCTAAACCCTTCCTTTCAAAGGCTCCCTTGCCATCGTACACTTCCGCACCTAAACACCCAAACACACGTACCTTCTTCTTGTTGTTACGCCATCTCGTCATTGATTTCATTTGACCATGGCCAAGAAGCGCGCTTTCTACGACAAGGACTACAGCCAGCATGTTGGTGCCACCATTCACATGGCCTGCACCTTCATTGCCTTGGTGCTCATGACTACGGGAGTACCCATGCCCATCTTTGTTACACGGTCCAGCCCAAAGGAGTGCATGACGCTGTGGGGCATCCACGATTCCTGCGGTGATCCCAACTACAAGTGGCGTGTGGAGCAAGAGACGTGCTACGACCGCAAGGTGCGCCTCAAGACGGCAGAGGCCTTTGGCGTTCTTGCCATCTTCGCGCTTCTCGTGCTCTTCGCTGCGTGCGTGCACCAAATCAGCTCTGCTGGCTTTAAGCTCCAAACTCTCTTCATTGCCATCTTCACGATTGGATGCACCTGCGTGCCATGGGCCATCGTGGCGGCGCTGTACTTCAACAACTACTGCGGCTCTGAGCCCAACCTCACTCGTGAGTACATGAAGTATGGCTCTGGCTTTGGCCTGATGGTGGCCTCCTTCGCTGTACAGGGCATTGGCATGATCCTCTGCGCCTTCCTCGAGCCCGCCGACGTTCAATCGAAGCGCCTGCTTGACGACGATGAAGAGTAAGTGCCACTTCAACCCCTCCCCCTTAGAGGATGGGACTGCACAGGCAGCGTGAGTGTTGTGCCACCACATCTCATTCTGCTTCTCCTTCGGCGTCAACCAGCTTCGCACGAAGTGAGAATTTTGTTTTTGTTTTGTGGAGGTTGATCACACACAGATATTAATTCGAAGACAAACACGAACACAACAAAAAAGATCGATAGCACTGAGGGGTACACCGCCACCACCACAACCACAACAACTACGAACTGAACGACTGGACTCATGAGCACCTACATGGACCTACTAGCATAAGAGCCACCCCAACTTTTGGGCGATGGCAAATGCTGCACTGTGGTGGGCCATGAGTTTTTTTTTTCGTTTCTAGACTGTGATGGATGCAGAGCTGTACGGCACGACCACCTCCCCTCTTTTGTTTACGTGACTCTATATATTGATGGTTTTCTTTTTCTCTTTTTGTTTGGTCAATGGGTTGGTCTCTTGTGGCTTTGCTTTTGGCTGCAAAACTCTCACGAGGCCACTGACATGGAAATGTGAGAGATGACGTGTGCATCCACACTTTCTGTTTGTGTGCGTGTGTGCGTGGAGATCGTTGCTCTGCCCTTGGGGTGGGGTGCCACAGACTTTTAATTGTGATTGCGCACCCCCACCACACACACACAAACACACTCGTGAAGAAGACTCCAACAGAAGGCAAAACACTCTTTCTTCCCACACTTGTTGCAAGTGTCCATGACAGCAACAAAGAACTTTGTTGACGTGAAAAGGAAGAGGTCCAGGCACAGGATGACAGAGCAAGAGGTGATTTCTACGTGTGTGTGTGTTGTTGTTGTTGTTGTTTCTTGTGTAGAAGTGGCGGTTCAACCAACTTTTTTTTTTCGCGAACTGGCCACGGAGGTACGAGTTACAAGCACACACACAAAGGAGGAGGAAGAGGAGCACATGCTTGTTGTTTTTGATGCGCCATTCATGCGTGCGATTCAGATGACGATGTGAGACGACCCGAAAAGATACGAGTAGGCCAAGTGCGGCACTCCGTCGGGGGCTTTGGGTAAAAATGAAGGATTCACGTACGTACCCGTCCGTAAAGAGCTGCTGGCACATGCTCGGTAGATCATGTGAGGTGCACCTGCTCACTCCACACTCACTCTCGACCAGCTCCATCCGCCTCGTCTGTTTTTTTCTTTTCAATTTTTGTGGCAATCCACCTCCTCCCCTACCATTATCTCCACTCCCCTTGCATCTGATCATATGCCACACAATGAGCGATGGAAGCCAATACGGAGGTGGCAGAGTACTGCGCACTCGTTAGCATGCGGATGCTTTCCTTTCACATCAACCCGCAACTCACTTGCTTCTTCTTTTTTGTTTCATCTACACGTGTTCAAGAGAGAGCGGTGGGCAGATCCGCAATACACAAAAAAACTAGTTTTTTTTTTTACCCCTTCTTCGAAGTCAGTGGGTGGGGCCTTGCCGAGACCTGACGCATACTCGCCTCAGATCGCAAACGAAAGTAGTGGCCTGTTGCCATTTAGAACAAAAACATAAAAACGAAGATGAGCGGCTTCGTCTTCAACGGCAAGTCTCGCACAAGCGGCCTCAAACTGGCCAGAGATCACTGCCTCTCTCGTACGGATGTGTTGGCAACGGCACAGAAAACGCGACGAGCGATGGATGAGGAAAACCGCCGCACCACTGCGGCCACAACAATTCAATGCGCAGTTCGGAGGCATCGTGCGCAGCAAGATGTACTTGCACGTGCCTATCATGCATTGTATGCACTACACAACCTAGCTTCCCCGACTAGTGACGATGCCGGAAGTGGTGCATCCTCAACGGCGTTGGTGCAACGATGGCAGCATGCGGCGTGGTGCTACTCCGCCGTGATGCGTCGGCGTCATCTTCTCTCTCAGGCCTTTTGTAGTGCGCTGTTGGGGCCCACGTCAGGGGTGGAGAAGGGCCAGACGGAGGTGTTGCAGAGGTGCCGGCGCCCCATTACGGAGCTCATGGCCTCTCTCAGCACCTCTTCTGACGGCCATGACATGTGTGGGCTGCTGGATGGAGTATCACACAACACCATTGTTGCATTGATTGAGACTTTGTTGCACGATTTTTTTGAATGGACCCTTCACCCCACGTTGGTGCATCGCACCACATCACCACTCGAGGTGTTGGCCATGACGATTCACGCCATCACGCACCAACCGCGTCCCGCGCTTGTGGAGTCGCTGGCCTGCCTCGTCATGGATGGATGCCGCCGCGAGCTGCACAACTCACCACAGGCGCGACGCCAGCTGGTGCCGATCCTCAGTGGTCTTATGGATTCCATTGCGGTTTTGCCATCACCGCAGATGTGTGCCGCACTCAACGTGGGCTGCGCGACCCCATTGTTGGTGGATGCATGCTGGGAATCGTTGGCAGCGCCGCCAACCTCATTGTTGGGGCTGTGCTCCTCTCCGGTGAGCGTCTTGCTGTCGGTCAGTACAACGCAAGAGGATTGCGTGGATGATGCATCCCTGGAGGAACGAGCACGTCAAGCTGCCATCCTCGTTCATAGCTGCTATACCAAGCTGGAGTCTTGCACATCTTCAACGTCCATCCACGTGCCATCCTACCGCCACGCCCTTCATGCGTTGTGCCGGCTGCTTCCGTTCTTCCGGGAGCTGCTTGAATCACAACTTTGTGGGCAAGAGGAAGAGAGTAGCAACAGCACCATCATCCTCGCGAACCCTCTTCATCGAGGTTGGATGCAGTGCATTGACGGCCTCCTCTCTGTGCTCTACTCCAGCCCTCACTTCCTGAAGCAGCTGATGCAGGACATTCAATCCCTTCGTACCGCAACAAACACCGACTGCCCGCACGGCATCACCTGCTTCTTGCAAGACCAAGGCATCCGCTTCTTTGCCATGGCACTGCGCGCCGAGGAGGAGGAGGCACGTCGTGGCTCGCCATCCTCCACTTCATCATCGTCTTCGCCACCTACAACAACACTTTCATCTCCCATGGAGGCGTTGATGGGCGTATACGCTTGGCCCATTTATGGATTAACCTTGATGAGCTCATCCAGCGCAGACTTCAGGAGTAGCTGCGAGTGGGCCTGCTGCCGCATCGCCAGCGCGCCCAACATGTTGGCTGCTCTTTGGCGTTGTTTTCGCCAACGATCGCCAAATCTGCGTCGGCTTCTCTCCAGTGAGGGAGAGTGGGCGGAGTTGCTGGAGCAATGCACGCGCCCATCTCGCGCGGTTCATCCACCTCGATGGGAGAACGCCGCCCCACAGACAATGTTTGGGGAGAGCCTAGGGCTGCGATCCTGCATCCGCGTGGATGCTCCAGCACTCTCGGTGTTGTTCTTGCGCATGGTGGCCTACTTTCTGGAGGCCAGAAATTCTGTCGGAGGCTTCGATTTGCAGCTCATCATGAATGATGTGGAGCTGCGCGTCTTCGCCCTAGTGATGAAGGAGCTGGTGTACCGCGCATGTACGTTTGGGGTGGCACCAAAGTCCAAGACGGCGGCCGTGATTCACGTTGCATGCGACGTACTCGCGCAGCTCTACGCCCTGCGGCAATCACCCTCCTTCGCTGGCTATCCTTCCTTATGGATTGCGGTGGAGGAGGGGAAGGAGGCGTTGCTGCCTCTTGTTGGTCTTAGCTTAGGCGCCTGGGAGGATGAGGTGGATCGCATCCTTCGTGAATCATCACGCGTGGTGGAGGTCTCCGACAACAACAACGCGGTGGAGGAGTGCATCAGCCGCGATGCCTTGTTGAGCTGGGCAGAATTCTCGCCACGCTTTGAAGGTAGCAGCGGCTGGAACGCACGTGAGCGTCTTCTTCGTCTTCTCGTGCACGCACCCTTCACGGTGGCCTTTGCGGTGCGTGGCAAGCTGCTCATGTCGCTGCCCCCACCAGACTACGATGATGGATCGAGCTTCATGCAGCGCGAAACACGTGTTTCACGTGGCACAACCTTTGCCGATGCCTACGCCCACTTCCAGCGCCACCCGTTGAGGTCCTCCATGGCCAAGATCCGTTTCGTGGATGTGTGGGGCCATGTGGAGGAAGGCTATGGATATGGGGTGTATCGTGAGTTTGTGCTCGCGGTGTGTGCCGATGGCCTCTCTGCGGAGCACGGCCTCTTCGCACAAACCGCAGATGGCCTCTTATTTCCCAACCCCTACAGCCTCGAGACAACGGGAGATGAGGATCATCTTGGCAAGATTGAGTTTTTAGGTGCCATTGTTGGCCGTGCAGTCTATGATGGCATCCTGCAAGAGGCACGCTTTGCTCGCCACTTCCTTCAGACCCTCGTGGGGCGTCGCAGTCATGTGCGTGAGCTCCACCACCTTGATCCTGAGCTGTACCACAACTTGCAATCCCTGAAGGAGATGAGTGAGGAGGAGCTGGAGGGTCTCGATATTCGCTTCACTGTTACGGTGATGAACCCGCTCGGAGTGGGGCAGGAGGTGGAGCTCCTCCCCAACGGTGCCGAGCAGCGCGTGAGTCGCGCAACCTACGAGCAGTACATCCAGCTGGTTGGGGAGTACAAGCTGAACCGTGAGGGCCACACCCAGACCATGGCCTTTGCACGTGGCCTGGGCAAAGTGATCTCCCCAACACTGCTGCGGCTCCTCAACTGCGACGAGCTGCAGCAGCTCTTCAGCGGGGATGGCCGCATCAACGTGGATGATTGGGAGCGGCACACCACCATTGATCAGTGCCCTGACGAGGATCGCATCTACATTGATCAGTTTTGGGCGGTGGTGAGGTCTCTCACGACGGAGCAACAAAGCTTGTTGTTGCAGTTCGCCACCTCGCTGAAGCGGCCTCCTCTCCTCGGCTTTCGCTATTTATCACCGCCCTTCAAGCTTCAGCTCCTCGACCCGCGGGAGGATAGAGATCGGCTCCCCTCCTCCTCCACCTGCTTCTCGCTGCTGAAGCTGCCACGCTATTCCAGCATTGCCACCGCCCGAGAGAAGATCATCGCCGCGATTGAAGGAGCCCACTCCTTTGAACACAGCTAGCCTGGCTCACCTCATCTCTCTCTCTCTCTCACTCTCACTCTCTTCTTGTTATTCCGTACGTTGTTCTTCATCTTCTGTTTTTGTTTGCAGATACGAAATGGTGTTGGGTGCCTCGACTGCTTCCAACGTGTGTTCCCCCCCCCTCCCCCCCCCCACACACACACCTCCCCATCATTGATCTTGATCTTCGCGATGAGGCACGTTGGCTGAAGTGTAGCACCCTCGAGATGTTGGTAAAGAGGTGGGTTCATCCATTGCAACACATCTTCATTATCATGTTCCGGTGCCTGCCTCATCTTGTACGTGATCCTTCGCGATCACACACACACACACACATACATACACATACATCATCATCATATCATCTTCTTCTGTTTCTTGTTGTCATTGCGAAGAGTAAAAAGGGTAGAGAGATGTTCCGACGCACGGCGTTGGCTCTTGGCTCGTACATCACCAACCAGCGCGTCGTGGTGGATTGGTGGCAGCCACACTACCGAGAGGATGTGCATCAACAGGCCACGCACAGATTGAAGGAGGTGCTGGGGCGCGTTCAGGAGCGTCGCGACCTACAACATGCCCAGGATGATGCACCACTACCGGCGGCGGAGACGGAGATGGAGCCAGCGTACCTCGACGAGGATGGAATGATGGAGGGCCATGCGCATGCCGCTGATGAAGGCTCCACGCGCAAGACACCCACGGATGCTCCTCGGGCAGAGATGCTGCTTCTTGAGGCCAACGCCCTTGTTTCCACGTTCACGGCACACAAGAACTCCGAGGACCTCAGTGCAGTGCTGCAGTACATCCGTGAGGTGATGATGGAGGAGCTCTCCCCCTACCACTACCACTCGCTGCTCCGCATCTTCAACCATGAACGCAACAAGGATAATGCGATGCAGCTGTTGGAGGTGATGGCACAACGCGAGGAGCTCACGCAAGAGACCTACGCCCGTGTGGTGGACCTGCTTCACTGCCTCGCCCCTCCTGATGCGCTGCAACGCATGCTCGAGGTGTGCCACCTCTGCCAGGATGCGCACGACGGCTCACTCTTGTTGGAGGAGGTGATGGGCTCGGAGAGCTCCACGGTGGCGGCCTTTGGCTCCGGTGAGGCCCATCGCGCGGCACTAGCGGATGCGGGCTCGATGCCAACGTGCTCCTCCACGAGCTCATCCGCCCCGGTCCTCACGTCGCTGTTGCACCACGTCGCGAATGGCCGCACCGGCGGTGATGCCACCATCTCAGCCTTCGTCATTGTGGCGTGGATGCGGTGCATTGGCGTGGAGCGGCTGGGTGATTGGGATCTTGTGTTTGTGCTTCACGTGCTCATCACGCGGGTGGAGGATTTTCCGCTGTGGCGGAGCATCTTCGGCTCCTTTGCGGAGTGCAAGGAGGGGTGTATCACTCCGCAGGCCTTGATGGATCGGCTGGAGAGGCGAGGCCTGTTGGCCTCATCATCATCACTTCGAGCGGTGGTGGGGGCGATGCGGCGCTCGCTCGCACGTGCCTCGGTGGATGTATCGGCAGAGGTGCAGGTTGGTCTCTTGAACCTGCAAACCTCCAGCTTGGAGGAGGTGGTGGAGCGCATTCTCTCCTACGCAGAGTCTGGCCTCGGCCCTCATCACTACAATCCTGCGGCGCTGCATCACGTGCTGAGCCTCACGCACAGCCTCCTCCGCGACGATACGGAGGCGGTGCAGGTGCTGCGACGTGCCGCGGAGGCCATCCAACGCAAGGCTGGAGCCTCCTCCTCATCCACAACAACAAGCGATGAGGGTGAGGTGTTTGCCGTGCATCATCACCACTTGATGGATATGGGCAGTGTCTTGGCCAAGGTTAGCCAACGCTCATTGCGCGATTGCGGCGATGCCTTCGTTCATCTCGTGCAGCGTGTGGGGCTGACGGCGAATGAGCACAAATTGCGCGAGCTCGACCCGAGCAACGCCGAGCTGGCCAGCGGCCTCAGCGCGACGGCACTGCGGTGTCTTGGTGGGCCCTCCACCACCGCCACCCAGGGCGATTGCGAGCTGTGCGAGAGCACCACACTGGCCTTCATTCGCACCAACGAGGAGGCCCGCAAGGCGCTGCAGTGTTGCATCGCCAGCCTTGACAACACACGTCTCAATCAGAGCCGCACATCACGTGCGCTCTTCACGCGATTTGCTGAGTTCTGCTGCCGCCATCCGCCCACCAATGCGAAGCTCACGGCCAACGGGTTGGCAGAGCGTCGCAAGTGGGGGAGCTACCTCGACGCACGTGATACGGCACTAACCTTGTTTGGCTCTGCGCAACAAGCTCGTGATGCCATGAAGCACATGTACTACCATGAGAATCAGCTGCCACACCTGCGCTCTGCTGATGTGGTGGAGAGGGATGTGGCGGATGTTTCGGCCATCTTCTTCCCCGAGACGCGCGGCGACGGGGTGGCGAAGATGATGGTGGATGAGCTCCCCCAAGGACGCACCTCACTGCCGTACCTCCGCTGCTCTCCCCATGCCGTTCCTCCTCACTTGTTTGATGAGTCGGTGTATAACCCATATCCGCACTGCCGCATCTCGACGAGCCCAGCCGATGCGGAGCACATCACCGAGGATTTCTTCGCCGACTTGTGGCGCACCATGATGAATCGCTCCGTGATGGGGCCGGATCAGTGGTACGTGCAGAATCCAGAGATGTACCTCCTCCTCATGCGTGGCCTGCTCTACCGATTGGATTGGGAGGCCGCCGCGCACCTCACCTCGCGCATGCTCGAGCACACCACCTTCACCTACATGATGGATCATCAGCTCACGCTCATCTTCCGAGACATTGGCGATCCTGCCGGAGCGCTGGCCTTTAAGGTGGCAACGAAGTTGTTTGATGGCCGCATCGTGCGTGATGGCCAGGCCAATCGCACGGCATTCCACCAAGACCAACTGGCATCAACGAGCTAGCGCGCTGCTGCACACCGCACACATGTGGTGATGAGGTGAGAGAGGCTTGTGTATGTGTGTGTGTGTGTGGCTCCACATGGGAATCTTCAAATCAACGTCTTACTGACCTTCTCCATAACAACACACACACTTCCTGCGCGCACTCTTCTTGTGGTGTTCGCCATCACGTGGATGGCTCTAACAATATTGTGTGTTTGTGGCATTTCTGATTCCTTCACCCTCCTCACTTCTCATTTTGATGTTGCAGCTGTTACAGCCATCAACTACATTCATTCACATACACACCCAACAACAACAAGAACAACACATCCACGCAGATGTCTCTCCCACCCGCCACTACCGCGGATGGAGAAGATCGCGTGCCACTCGAGGTATCCCTGGAGAGCGTCACGGTGTACTCCGACCGAGCTCAGCTGACGTACACCGCCACTCAACGGTTTGCCGCGGGCAGCCACGTGCTGGTGATGGAGGGCCGTGGTGGCTGGGACCGCATGGATCGCTCCACGGTGCAGGTACGTCTAGACAACGCAGAGAGCTCCCCCGCGATGCTCCGCAACGTTGGCTTCGTCACCCGCCACGTGGAAGAAGATGTGCGTGACGAGGTGCAGAAGCTACGAAAGCAGCTCGAGCATGTGGAGGATGAGCTCGGTGATGTGCAGGATCAGATTGATACAATGGAGGAGGTGGCCACGAATGTGCAGCGTGTGGCACCCCTTCTCGCGCACGGTGCTACACCGGCGGCAGACGGTGCTCGTGCTCCCCCCGACGCACACGCGGCCGCCTACTTCCAAGACCCGCAACGGTGGTACGAGATCGCCAAATTTGTGGCGGGCACACGTCGGCGTTGCGGGGAGCAGCGCATCGCACTCGATGAGAAGAAGGATGAGCTCGAGGAGGAGAAGGCGCGGATTGAGGCTGAGCTGTTTGGCTTGACGGGCTACCAAAATCCCCCGCCTCACATCACCCCTTTGGCGCGCATGAAGGAGCAGAGCTCCATCGAGGCCACCGTGGATCTGCCCGCAGACCTTCAAGGTGATGTGGAGCTGCGATTGCGCATCTCCTTCGTGGCATATGGAGCTGGCTGGAAGCCGCTGTACGACTTGCGTGTGCAGTCAGCGGAAGAAAGTGGCAAGGCATCTGTGGAGATCTCCTACTACGCCGAGGTGGCGCAGCACACTGGTCTGGACTGGGACCACGTTCGTGTACGTCTGAGCACGGCGATGCCACACTTTGGCAGCTCACCGCCCTCCCTCGGGGGGCGTTGGCGCATCAGCCTGAAGAATCCTGCCGTGCCCAAACTCCACCGCAATCGGATGGCGGAGAAGCGTTGCATGGCGGCACGTGGCGGTCCTGGGGCATTTGGTGGTGCCGCAGCACCCATGGTGGAGGAGGCTCTCGTGGATGCGCCAAGCGCATCGGGGGTCAGTGCCACCGCCTTTGATATTGTTGGCCTCGCGACGGTTCCATCCAACAACAAGGCTGTGAAGCTCACCATTGCACGTCGGTCGGTGGAGGCCACCTTGAGCTACATGTGCGTCCCAAAGATTGATCCCATGAGCTGTTTGGCCGCCAGCGCCATCAACACCACACCGTTTGAGCTCCTCCCTGGCAAGGCCGCCGTCTTCTACGGCAGCACCTTTGTGAGCCACACCAACTTGAGCTCCGTCATTCCTCCCGGGGCGGCACTGAAGCTCTCCCTGGGCACCGACCCAATCGTGGTCACAACCCGGCAGCAAGTGAAGCGCCTGGAGAGCGTGCAGAAGTGTTTGTTGCAGAAACCAAACAAGGTGGTGGAGTTTGTATATGCCTACGAGGCACGTTCGTCGTCGCAGGTGCCCATTGAGGTGAAGGTGATGGATCACTATCCAGTTTCGTCGGACACCTCCGTGGCGGTATCACGGCTCGAGCCAGTCGGCGCAGGAATGCAGGAGGTTGGCTTCACCGAGGACGAAAACCGCAAGGTGGAGTGGGTGCTCAAGCTCAAGCCACATGAGCGACGCCTCTTCCGGCTCTCCTTCTGCGTGAAGTACCCAAGTGATGTGGAGGTGTTCGGCCTCGATGACTAAGAGTTGTGCTGCGCATCTATATCCTACGCACGCAATTTGTTATCTTCAACAACTTCGTTTTTTTTTTTCCCAGTTTGCTACTTCATTTTTTTCATTGGATCTCCAACCAATCGTGCGGGAGTGTTGGCCAACGACCTTTTTTTTTTTTTTTTGTGACGATGATTGCTTCTTGGTGTTGCATTCAATGAAAACAATTCGAAGAAAAATCTGAGTGGAAATGATGTGTTCCTACCGCAGATGTGCGCCTGACGGTTCGTCTCTCACACTTCTGCCACTCAGTGACATCAAAAAAACACGCCACACACTCTTTCAGCAAACTTGTGTTGCCACAGTTCCTACCGACCGCCCATCAATCACCACTGCCCAACATGCTCATGGAGTAGGATGATCCAACACAACATCATTCGCACGAACCTTGATATGCTGCCATGTACCCTCTTCTTGCGTTTCTGCCCCTCTCTCAATTCTCAGACAGAATAGGTACCTACTGCAGCACAACACATCAACATCATCACCACGTGATGGAGGAGCTCCAGTGCTGCTTGCTTGGCTTCAGCTCCGCCTCCTTGGGCGGTGGCGCAGCCTCTTCTTCTTCCGCAAGACCCTCGACGAGCGGGCATGGGTCTAGCACACTCCCGCAGGAACTGCGCGACTGCCTCCATCCATCTGAGGTGGAGCTGATGGAGGCTGTTCTCCCGCTGGGCGAGGCCTATGTGGAGCTGCACAACGCCGCCCGACGTGTGTTGGTGGGCCGAGCACGCGGCCTCTATCCCTCCGCGGTTGGTGCTGGAGTGGGCAAGGTGCTCAACAACTACGTGGCTGCGGTGAAGGCGGCGCACACACCCGCCGACCTCAGCCTCCTACGCTCCACCTACGGCTTAACCTTTCGTTTGCTGTGCAATCTGGTGAAGGAGCTGGAGGAGCCGGCAGATGGCAGTCTTGCCGCGGCCACGACGAGTGCCGCCATCGCTGATGTGCAGCAGTTCGTGGCAAACAAGGAGGTTCCTCTCGCCTTCCGTGCCATGATGGGCGAGAGTGTGTGGCTCTCGGTGCTCTACACCGTGGCCCACTACATCGCCCACGGCACCGTCCTCCACGGGCGGGATGACTTCTTCATCTCCGTCGCACGCCCTCCACGTCGAGGGGTGGAGGAGGCCCCAACGCGCGCGGCCACCGAGGCCGAAGACTATATTCTTCATCGCCACCTGCTTCCACCTGCCATCTCCACCGATCTTGGCATGCTGATCCTCACCGCCGGGAAAGAACGGCACGCACTGCTGCGAGAGGCTGAGCTCTACGGCCACGATTATCTGGAGCAGCTTGCGATGGGGGTGAAGGACGAGGCAGCCGATGCAGTCTTCAGCGCCATCTTCAATCCCTCACTCTGCGATGGCGGATGTTTGGTAGTGGAGGAGCTCGCCGCACGTGTAGAGGCCGCCAAGGCCTTGTGGAGCAAAGCGCTCTGGATGAAGGTGGGCCAGTCGGCGGCACTCACGGAGCACCTCGACGCCGTGCGCGATATGTTTTTGTGCCATCGTGGTGATGTGTGGTTCGGCTTCGTGGAGTACGTCTTTGATCGCCTCCTCGCCACCCGCGTGGATGGGGTTGAGCAGCCACCATCTCGCCCCAGCACCGTTGGCCTCCTTCAGCGCATCGTCGTTGATGCGCTCACCTACGCCAAGGCGCACTGCGGCTTAAGTGAGCGGCCCGCCTTTGATGCCTTTGAGGTGGTGATGCAAAACTCCTTTGAGGATGAAGAAGGTGCGGCTGCTGCCTATGGCCAGTCTGTGGAGGATGGCGCGCGCCTCTCACTGCAGTACGTGCAGGATATTAGCTTGCAGTACGAGGCCCCAGCTGGGGTGCCACTCATCATCTCCAACAAGGCGATGCGCTACTACGAGAGCCTCTTCTCCTTTCACTTGGGCATGCGTGTATCTCTGCACTCCCTCAACGCCACGCGGCAGTTCTTTGTGGAGGCGATGCGGGGCAATCGCCACCCCAGCTCCGACCTCCGCAAGGCCTACTCCATGTTTCAGATGCTGCACTTCCTACACACCTCCTTGTGCTACTACGCCCAGGTGGATGTGATTGCGATGCACTCGGCCGAGCTGCAACACGGGATGCGCTCCTGTGGCAGCGTCTCAGAAGCCAAACACCGCCACGATCACTTCATTTGGAGTGTGGCGGAGGGCAGCTTCCTCACAGCCGGGTCGGAGCCGCTGCTGGAGGCGTGCCGGGCCATGTGGCTCTGCGCCATGACCCTCTTTCGCTTGTGTGTGCGCTATCGCCTGACGAGCTGGTCTGTGAGCTCCGAGACGAGCACCAACACCACACCGGTGGAGGTGGCTGCCTGCCTCGGCGCGCTGCACACACGCCTTCACCAAGATGTGCTGAGCCCGTTGATGGGCTTTCTCAGCGTGGCAACGCGAGCGTGGGAGCGGGCGTTGTGGGCAAGGCTCGATTTTAGCCGCTACTTCTCCACGGGGTGTGGTGGATGGCGCGCATCGCCGTTTGCTGGTGCGGTGCCACACAGTGCGCCACCAACAACAACACAGAAGGAGGAGGAGAGCCCACAAACAAGCAAGAAGCAGCTCCTCTCTGCCGTGGCGTACAACCCCGCCAAGGCCTACTCCATGGCACCGCTGCGCGCGGGCCAACCTCTGCGTGGGGCACCTGCGATGCATGTTGGTGATGNACGGCCTCCACACCGCCCGCACGCACCACCACAACGTCCGTAAAATCCAAAACACCATCAAAACAGTCGAGGGAGGCACCCGAGAGGATCAACCGCCAGACGCGTGGCGCCTGAAGAAAGTACCTCCACCTCCACATCTTCGCACACGTACATCAGCGTGTGCCAACATCCGCGGAAGAAACTGCTGACTCTGGCTGACTATCGCAACCTCCATCACCACCACCATCATCATCATGTACATGTGCGCCACCACACACTCTTGCCATCTTCTTCTTCATTTGCTCTTTCATCATCACACGAACGCATGATTTTATCGTCAACGTAGCCTCGATGGATCGCGCATCGAAGCACCGGTCGCGCCACACGCGCAAACGGTCTCGCCGCACCGACTCATCCTCACTTTCATCCTCCTCGAGCTCCCTCTCGAGCAGCAGAGATGATTCATCATCATCCTTTTCGTCCACGCGCTCGCACCGCCATCGCCGCCACCGAAGTCGCTGTCGCCGAGGCCGCGCGCCGAGCCGCCACCGACGCCGACGCCGGCGATCATCCTCGCGAAGCACCACCACATCATCCTCATCATCATCATCATCGTCCAGCTCGCCCTCTGCATCCACGGCGCACGTGGGGCCGCCCACACCGCTGCCCACAACATCCTTTGGTGTTGCGTGGCGCAGCGGTGAGGAGGAGGAGGTGTGCCTCCTCGCCGAACCACGTGCGGTGATGGAGGCGGACGATTTGGTTCAGCGCGCGCCGCCACCTGCGCCACCGGTGAAGATCGTCGTGGAAGCGGGAGATGTGCCACGATGGACGAGGATGGAAGAGGAGGTGTGCTCAGCTCCTGTGGCGACGGAGCACACCAAGATTTGCATGGAGGAGCCCTTCCGCATCTCCACCGACGCTGCCGCGCTGCGCCGTGTACGCCCCGTGTGGGCCAACCTGCACGGAAGTTCCTCCACGGATGGTGTCTCTGCCACCACCTCTTCATCCATGAATGGCGCAGCAAGCTCAGCATCTTCGCCGCCACCACAGGATGATGTATTAGAGGCTGAGAAGGAGCCGCCGCACTATGCGCGCGCCGTGTTGGCCGTCGCGGATGAGGCCTCTGACGCCTTCCGACGCCACTTTGAACGTGGTTTGGTACATCCAAAGCCCCCGTGGTTCTTGTGTTCCGCCATCGATGATAATCTGGAGCACCCCTACTACCTCGGCTGGATGGATAGGCTGCCGCGCTACGCAAGTCTCGATGAGGTGTTGCAGGCCTGCGCAAGACCAGTGGAGGAGAAGGGGCCCTCGGGATGAGCATGTGCTGTTGCTGGTGGATGCTTTCGTTTTCAACGATTCGCAACAACAACATCATCATTGTGTTTGTTGCGAACACATCTGCGCTGGAGAGAGAGAGAGAGAGCTGCTGCTTGTCTCGTGTTTTCTTGGCTGAAGAATCATCATAGTTGTTGTTGTTGGATCCTTTGGTGTTCCGATGCCATCATCATCATCATCATCTCTTCCTCTTCTCCAACACCATGCACATGGTTAGCTTCACACACACACAAACAAACATTCTTGCTTTCTCCGTTCTCACTTTCATCCACGATGCGCCGCACCTGCTCCAGCCTCC
>JASAON010001555.1:0-54303 GCA_030849065.1 Jaenimonas drosophilae
ATCGATTGATGCTCTAAACAACGAGGCTGTCAGAACTGGCTGCTCCACTCTGCAGCCAATCGGCATATTCCCACTCCAATCAGTGGGCAACTACTCTGCATACCTGGATTTCGCTGCGCTTCTCAATGCTCGATGTCAGTCACATGTTGAGGCATGTGGCTTGGACAGGGTGGTGAATGCTCTTCCAATATTTCTTGATGCCATTGGTTGTTCTTCCGAGAATACGTATGCTCATGTGCTGTCTCTCATCTCATCGGTATATGGCACTTCCATAGTGCAAACAGAACTTCTCGATCGGTGGGTCGATACCGCCTGCACACTTTCAGATCACGCAATACACGTTCCAGACAGCTCTTCCTTGGAATAATCCTTTAGCCCAGATGAGCTCAGTGGATGAATTCTTCACAGAAACAGATTGAATGTATTTCCTCTGGTGAGTTAGTGTAAGTGACTAACAACCTTGTTTTCTGCTGCTTGCTATTCATTAATCGCAACTTCTCTTTCCTTGACCACTTCTCCCTTATTTTTTTTTATATATACACAGCCACTCATTGCTATTTTGATCCATGGACTTTTTTGAAATTGATAACAGCGATAATGAATCGCAAAAGAGCTACCATGTCGAACAGCCAGCCAACATTCGCCCAGATAACTACTGGTATGAATGGAGTGATGAGGAGAACGAAGAGGAGCACGTAACGGTCTTTTCCAGGAAGGATAAGTTGCAGACCCAAATTTCGGATGCATGCGGCGCTGTAGATATGCTTGTCGACCAGGATCAGTGGTGTGAAGCTAAGAAGAAGTTCCAGACTGTCCTCAAAGACGTAGCGACGCATGAGAAAAAATTCAAGGCTGCCCCTCGGCAGTATATCCAATTCTTGGATGAGCTACCAGATCTCACCGAGGATCGCCAGGAGAAGACCAAGGATGACTTTGACAGCAGGATGGAGTTTTTGGCCTTTAAGCAGCTGAGCGCAACATTTGCTGAGTTGAAGGAGAAGTACAACAAGGCTATTCAAGCACTGCAAGCCGGCGATGATGAGGAGGAAGAAGATGAGGCCCCAGCGGATGAAGCCCAGGACTCTGAGGAGGATGCAGAGATGACTGAGGTTGAGTACAGCAAGGCGGTTGTTGACCAGCATATGTCAAACGGAAAGAAGATCCAGAACTTGCGCAAGATTGGTAATGCCTGCGTCGAAAGGGGATACCTCGGTGTCGCTGTTACTGCCCTTGGCTGTGCGGCACTTGCCCAACTGAAGGACTACTCCAGCTCTCTGTACATTTCTCCAGCCTCGTGGAAGTCAGCCTACTCTATGGCCTCGCAGTGTCTGAATATCATGTCTTCCAACCCAAAGATTTCTGTTTCAAACGGATTTGCTTCGCCACCAGGTGGTAACCGTGCTTCCATTCCTAACGGTTTCCACTACCTTCTGACGGAGCTGTACGAAAAGCAGCTCCAAATTTCTCAGTACATTGGTGAAGACAACATCGATGGAAGTTGCTCTGCGTACGCCGAGGTTCCCCTTCTTGAGAACCAACTTGCTGAACTCGTCGATGCCACGATCGGGTACTACTTGACGTATAATCAGAGTCAGCGAGCAGGTATTTATCAATGCTGCCACATCCTTATGAGCACCTTGGGGCCTCGACGCCAGGCTGCGCATGATCTGCTTTTCCCCCTATGGAAGCGTACTCCCGTGTTGGTGACTCCATCCGTGTGGACGACTATCAACAACGTTTCCGATCAATGCGCTCGTGAGAGCAATACCGAGTGGAAGATGCGGGCTGTTTGCTTCAGGGCTTACCAGCTGGGTCTTCAGGGTAAGTTCCGTGAGGGTCGCGATCTTATCTTCCGCTCCGGTGTGCAGAACTACCTATCCACTGAAGACAGCAACGGACTCTCGATCTTGTTCAACCGCACGGTTGCCCAGCTTGGCCTGGCTGCATTCATTGAGGGAAGTTTGACCGACTCGTACAAGCTTCTCGGCAGCCTGTGGTCGCAGCGCAACCACTACATCCTCATGGGCCAGGCAATTCCCCCCCGTCGCATGCTTCAGAGTGACGAGGAGGAGTTGGTGTACCGCGATCTCCTGATTGCCCCCCACCACCATCTTCCTTCGGAGATGCTGAATCTAGCTGCACTGCTTTCCGCCCTTATCATTGACACGACGAAGGATGCGCAGAGCCCCTATGAGCACATTCGCCACCAGAACTACTTCCACGAAATCATCCAGCGCACGGGCCAGCACGTAGGCACGCCAACCGAACTGTCGGACCAGGTCTCCATAGCTTACAAACAGTTGAAGTCAGGAGAGTACACCGAGGCAAGTAAGATCGTGTCGAGCATGAAGGCGTGGAAGGTGCTCCCCGATGGAGTACTTCAGCGCTACCTTCACCACCTGAAGGAGGCCGCTCTTCGTATCTTCCTTCTCACGTACCGCACCAACTTCTCCACATTCTCAGCATCTGAGCTAGCAACAAAGTATGACCTTGAGAAGCAACAGGTTCGCGACATCATTAACCGTGCGCTTGCGGAGAGCAATGTGTTTATAGCGTTCTGGGACCGAGATGATGAGTTCCTGCATGTGGGCCGCAACAACAGCACGCATCTCCAGCACTTGGTCATCGAGACTGCCGACACCATCGCCTCACTGGCCCCGTTCACGGAGGCGCGGTCCCGTGTCACGGATACCCGCTCCCGCGGTCGTGGCGGTGGCCGTGGATTCCGTGGACGTGGGTTCAATGGACAGCGGTAAACTCAGTCGGCGTCAAAGCAGGGGGAGGAGGGTGCGACCGATCTCTACTGGGGTGGCCGCATCTCTGGGGTACCTTCCCCATCTTCTCCCCCCTTATGAATAATGCCCCCAACAATAAAAAAAAAAGTATGCAAGAACACACCACTGGATCACTCTAAAACTTTTTAACACGTCTGATCAGCCACAATCAAATTTCAACTTTGCCACGCCACCCCCGCAGTGGGGGTGAAAATGTGGCGGCGGCGGGGTCGACTGGCGACCATGCATCTCGCCATGATGGGCAATCTCTTCATGAAACAACTCTCAGTCTCTATGCGTTCCTTTCCCTCTGTTTCTTTTGGTTTCCACATTCATTGTGTAGGCGATCGATCTGTTTGGGGTTGTGTGGTGTTCGACTACATACGTACGTCCCTTTACATCGGTCTTTGTGGGTCCTCACCGACGCACGTGGAAGTCAGCGTGTGTAGAACACCGCCGTTCTCTTAGCCGTTGACGAAACAATGCAGCCGCCGCCCCTTGACGCCAAAAACGACTTCTCTACGACTGAGTTGGTTCAGATTCCAAAAGAGAAGTATGCCAAAATCGTGGAAGGTCGCAATCGCTTTTTTGTGTGGTCTATTGGTGCAGTCTTCTCGCTATGGTTGCTAGGTTCTGCTCCGCAGTTTATCATCCATCGAGTCGTGAAGCGTGCATACAGACAGCATTGCCATGGCAAGGTGCTTGACCTCTCACCCAAGCTGTACGATGCCACGGACGTTTCCTTCTATGAGATGTCTCGCGCTGTGCAGGTCCAGTACATGGTGGAGAAGCGTGTCGTGGATGACGGCAGGTACCGGGTTGATGAGTCACTGAACGCTGCGGAACAGGATGCGCGACGACAGGCCATGACCCTGGATTTCATGATACGGAACGACCACAACTGGGTAGGAAGTGTGGTTAACTTTGATCTCGTTGAGCGTGAGGAGCTCCAGCGCCCCGACTTCGTCAAGTTTGACACAGCCGTTATTCGGGATGAGTTGCTCAATCACAAGCCTATGGAGGCACGAGAGCTGCTCAACTTCTGCTCCAGCTCCCTGCGTGAGGATGGCAAGTGCCTCGTGATGGACTTTGGAAAGTCAAAGTACTCCATGCTGAACCAAATCGCATTGGCCTTCAACCGCTGCACGAACAGTAGCATGTGCCTCACTCATGACTACCATCAGTGGATCAAGGAGGATGCCGTCTTCAGCATTGCAGAGGAGCACCGCTGCCTCCTAGGCTTCTACTACGTCCTTGTGCTGACCAAGCGGCCCTGAATGTGGTTAGGGTGCAGTTAAACACAGCACAGCTCTTGCACTTTTCTCCTCATGGTAGAGCATTCGTGACACTGCTGCGTTGTTTCCACAAAACTACCCTCCTTCTCTCTCTCTCTGTTTCGCTACGGTTAGCCAGCAGGAACCACCTGCTCGTCCCCCTTGGACAGGCTTGCTGATCGCTAAGGGCAGAAATGAGCGCGACCAGCAGCTACTCCGTTCATGACCAAGCCAAGTGGAGGGCTTCACTAGATGAGGTGGATCGCATTGTTGGCGGTGCGGAACTCCGGCAAAACAAGGATGCCCAGGAGGCTGTGTTGGAGTTGCTCAAGCTCATGATCCGTGACTTTGAGGAGTTCACCATTGACCACATTAAGCAGGTTGGTCGTGATGATCGTGCCCACCATAGCTCCATGGATGCCCTTTCCTCCCTTCAGCGTCTCCGGACGCTGAGCCTGCAGCAGGAGCGTACCCTCGCACTGCTCGTTCGGAAGGATCGCGCGCTACGTGAGTCGGAGAGCTACAAGAAGACCAGACTGGAGGAACTTCGGGAGCTGAGCGAGGCGAACATGGCGGGTGGTGCCACCTCTGGTAGCAGCACCATGACCCTCCAAGAGCGGATCCAGCGCGAACGGAATGCACTGAAGGAAGAGATTCGATCATTGGAGGCCTCAAACAACTATCTTGAGTCCGCCACGGAGGAGGCGAAGCGGCTCCACGGCAACTCACCCGAGGAGGCGTACACATTCTTTCAGTCCCGTGTCAATCACCTAGAGCGCTCGACGGCGTAGATGGGAGGGCGAAGTGGGATACCTACTCCTCCTTGTACAAGTATCTTGTCTCTGTATCTGTGTGCCACGCACAGCCCATCAGCAACATCGCGCTTCCTGTGAACTCTATTCTCCTCTCTATCCCCATTCATCTACGACTACTACATGTAGGTTGTTTGGTACATAACCGATATTCCTCTTCCCGCACCTGTGCTGATATCCGTAGTTTTTCATCTTTGGGTCAAGATGCCGTTTCAACTTACTCCTCCCTATGAGTACGAGAGCACTCTCCCCAAGTGTGTTATGCGGATTGATGATAGCTGGTATGACTGCACAACGTGGAGACGCCACCACCCTGGTGGGGCGGAAATCTGCGACCAGTTTCATGAAAAGGATGCTACCGACGCCTTCTACTCCCTGCACTCCAAGGAGGCAATTCAGAAGCTTAAGAAGATGAAGGCCCTTCCCCTTAAGGAGGGTGATGTACCACGCGACACCGTCTCACTTAACTTTGAGAAGCTGGTGAAGCAGCTGGAGGGTGAGGGCTGGTTCAAGCGCAATTGGTTTCTTGATGTATTCCGTAATATCCTTCCCGCAGTGGTGTTGTGTGTGCTCGGCACGATGGTGAGCTACACCTATCCCATCCTCGCCATCATTATGATTGGACTGGGCATGCAGCAGGCTGGATGGCTCGCTCATGACTACACCCACGCTCGTGGGAAGCTGAGCCGTGTGCTGGGGAACGTGCTGGGCGGCGGCATCAACGCTTTCTCCGTTAACTGGTGGTCCCACAAGCACAACAATCACCACGTCTTTCCCAACCGCAAGCGCCACGACGCCGATATCCACAACGAACCTGTATTTTTCTTGTGGCTTCCTGATGCATCGGAGGATTCCGCGATTCGCCACTATCAGTACCTGTACTACCCGTTCGCTTACTCTCTGCTCTACGTGTCATGGCGCCTTCAGTCCTTGCGCTTTGCTATTGGAAGCCGCAACAAGGTTGAGATGCTCATCATGGCCCTCAACTACCTTTGGCTGGCTCTCCTTCCCCTGTCTGTGTCTGTGGGCAGCATCATCTTCGGAGGCTTCTGCGTCGCGATCGTCGTGACCGCGAATCACCAGACGGAGGAGATGCTGGAGGCAGATGCCCCCTACAACTACATTGTGGACCAGTACCGCACGACTCGTGGCGTGCACTGCGCTGACCCCTTCTTCGAGTGGTTCTTTGGTGGCATGCAGTACCAGCTGGAGCACCACCTGCTCCCCATGGTTCCGCGCTATCGCTACCCTGCTGCCCGTGTTCTGCTTAGGAAGTTCTCGGAGGAGAACAATCTCCCATTTCACGTGAATGGCGTGTGGGAGATCACGCGCATGAACTTCGAAGTCATGCGCCGCATCTCCATGATGGACGGAAAGCAGAAGACTGAGTAGAGTGGAAAGAAGGCAGACAGAGGGGTGCTGCCCATGCACGTAGTGAAGCGTCCCCATGAGGACCATCAAAATCCAGATCCAGATGATAACGGTCAAAAGCAAAACCTGTAGCGGAGCTCATTCTTACGTTGCTGTGCCGCAGCCACAAATTCTGTGTTTGTGTCACCAACACACACTTTCACAGCGGGAAATGGGTGGATCGAGGGTTGGACGATCTACCGTGTTTTGATGCTTGTTGCTGATGCTGCTCGTATGCTGTGGATCAACATGTATGATCCCAGCTTCAAACATTGGCAACAGCTCCCTTTTTTTTTCTCACTGCCTGACACCACTGTTAAGTCTTTCTGTCTAACAAAAAAACCCAATTCTTGTCTTCCCCCATGTTCCCCGCCTAAAAGTACCTCTTCCTTCCCTTCGTCTCTGGACTCACAGCGATGCCTCCACGGCGCACCTGCTGGCAATGCATATACATGCTTCTTCATTTCATCATTGCGTTTTCTAGCACCTAGTCATTGATTAGCACGTTGCTTAACGAGATTTGATCCTCCAATAGACGTTGTTTTCCTTCCATCCTATCTTACTCTCTGGATACGCCCATCATCTCCACCCATGAAGGCATCTTCTGGATTTCTGTGCCTCCTCCTCGTCCTCGCGGCAGTGGCCACAGCCCACGCGGCGACGGTGGCGTCGTTGACCGAGGCCAACTTTGATGAGTTCGTCACCACCCACGACATCTCCCTCGTCAAGTTCACCGCTCCGTGGTGCGGCCACTGCCAGGAGCTGAAGCCCAACTTTGAGAAGGCGGCAGAACAGCTGGAGGGCAAGGTGCACTTTGCTGACGTGGACTGCACCGTGGAGAAGGCGCTGGCTCAGCGCTTCGCCGTGAAGGGCTACCCCACCATGTTCGTCTTCCGCAAGGATGAGCCAGAGCCGATGCCCTACACTGGTGAGCGCAAGTACTACAACATTGTGCACTACATGAAGGCCCAAATGAACCCGCCTGTGCGCAAGGTGACAACCGCCGAGGAGCTCGCAGCCATCAAGGAGGAGGGTGACACCATGTTGCTTGTCACGTCCAACTACAAGTCGGAGATGGCGCTTGCCATGGCTGAGATTGCTCCCACCCTCCGGGATAAGGTGCACTTCGTCATGACCAAGGAAGCCTCTGTGGCCCCCTCCAACGCCATGGAGAGCGCCACCTTGTACCGCAAGGATGGAGAGGAAACCTTCGCTGGCAAGGCGACCGCAGATGAGCTCCGTGACTTCGTCAAGACCGCCCTCGTTCCCCTCTTTGGTGAGATCAACAGTGACACCTACAAGGTCTACATGGAAGTTCCTGCTCTTCCTCTGGGCTGGCTGTTCCTGACCCCTGATGCGAGTGAGGTGCTTCGCAATGCTATGCCTGCTTTGGCGGCAAAGTACCGCAGCAGCATCCTGTTCTGCTGGATCGACGCGGAGAAGTTCGGTGGCGTGGGACAACAACTGGGTCTCCCCGAAGGCGTCAAGTACCCCGCCTTTGTGATCAACTACCAGACCACCAACCAACACTTCGTGCTGCCCGTGGATCAGGAGGTCACGGAGGAGACTATCGCGACCTTTGTGGATCAGCATCTGCGCGGTGAGGTTGCTCAGACCTTCCTGTCCGAAGAAGTTCCGGAGCCGGAGGTGACGGCAGGCCTTACCACCATCGTGCACTCCACCTTCCCCAAGTACCTGGAGATGAAGAAGCCGATGATGATTCTCTTCTATGCACCATGGTGCACGCACTGCAAGGAGTTCCATCCCATCTTCGAGGAACTTGCGGCGTCCATGGAGAAGGATGATATCATCATTGCCAAGATCGATGCCACCAAGAATGACTTCAACCGCGACATCTTCGCGGTGGATGGCTTCCCCACAGTGTACTACGTTCCAGCTGGCGGCGAGCAGGTGCCGGAGACGTACAAGGGTGATCGCACGTTAGCGGCGATGACCGAGTTCATCAAGTCACACAGTGACAACGATGGCGCAGATCTTTAAGCGATAGATGAGTCAGTGTAGATGCACTGAGGACAGCGTGAACGTGGTCTGCGGAGTGTGGGCATGGCAAAGAGGGTGCGACCTGCACCAGTCCACCATGGACAACGGCCTCACAGACACGTGCAGGACCAACTATTTCCCTTTTCTTCTTCTTCCATATATGTGATTAATTATGGAGCTGTGCAAACATCTGTTCCCATCATTCTCCCTCCTGCTGATTCGGGTGTGGCTCGATTCCATCGTGAGCAGCGCTACCTCGGCGAAGGTGAGGGAAGAGAAGGAGAACAAACAGAGCGCGTACAGTTGAACGCATGATGGAAATCTGATACTCCCAGCATTCGGGACATGTGTAGGTGCGAACAAGAGGGCAACAAAAGCTTATTGATCATGTTTTGTATTCATGTCTTCATCCTTCTTGCTCATCATCGCTTAGGAACTGATAACATATACACACACACAGGTACATACATCGCATGCTGGCATAAAGTGGGCTGATAACATGTGTCTGCGTGCCTGCCAGTTGTGGCGTCACCAGGCTTCCCCAGCCTCACAACTATCACTGCACTTTTGTGTGGGAGTGGTAAAGCAGCCTTCACGAGGAATCCTACAGGGGGAACCCACGTGGTCGTGCAAGCTGTTACTGACAGAGTGTGGCCGCTCTGCCTCTTCACTCCCCGTAGAATCCTCAGGCCAAAGGGTGGTTTCCCAGCAGTGCTTTCAGTTGCGTTGCCGTGGCCCACACATGGTTGATTACTGCCTTCGTCACATTCGTGCAAACAGCGTCGTGCATGTAACATCGCAGTTGATTCACCGACCCAAATTTGTTCCGGTTCACGGAACGTACTTCATTGAGACGGAACTTCTCGTCAGCGATGCCTTTGGCTCCATGACACACCTCTTTACATTGGGAGACCGGACCACCCCACCCCAGTCCAGTGAGCTAAGCTAGACTGCTTCTCTTCACCACGCACTCACAACACACACACACACACACACGCATGTTGCAGCTACTGTGGGGAATACCTCGGACGGTGAATGATTGGTGATGGGTGACGCACCCCACCAACACCCCATCTCAAATCTTGTTTTCGTCCCAATTACTTCCTGTGTCTTCCTAGTACTTCCACTTAAGTAGGCTGCCAAGCGGAAGCGCGACTCCGCTATCGTGAACATGCGCCGTCGTGTTGGCGCCTCGTGGCGATGCGCAGGCTGGCGAAGTCGCCGCTGCCTCGCCGTATGCGTCTCGCTCCGCACGCTCCACGTCAGCGTCGGTCCGGCGCTTGTGCTTCCACAGACCGTTGCTGCGATCCAATGCCAACATCGCCATCAATCCACCTCCGATAAGAAGTTTCACTGCAGCATCTGCTTCAAGGCATTCCGGCTGGAGATGGCGGCCAAGGTCCACCTCCGCCAGTCGCACAATGGTGAGGGGACCATCGAGGCTGGCCCAGGCCCGGCACCAAACGGCAGCAGCACCACCGGTGCGGGTGAGGGCGGCGTGCCTCCGTCCCCCAACGCCCCGCCCTCCGGCCCCGTCGGACCCATCACCTCCCTCTTCGATGAGCGCCGCCCTCTTCGCCGGGCCAGGCCCATCCCAAAGCCGCTCCACGTCCCCGACCAGGCCATCCCTGCCGAGGCACTCGCAGCCGTCTTGGACGTGTGGGACTCCGTCGGCCTGGCACGCTTGGGCACCGCCTTCATCCACAGCTCCATGGTGCCCCGCATCTCGGCAGCCAAGAATGGCGAGGGCGAGGATGCTGGTTATGAGGCTATGGCCCCAGAAGGCGAGAACCCCTTCGCCGCCATGGACGAAGGCGGGGCAACGACGGCCGAGGAGAGCGGCACCACAACGTCGGGCTCTCCTTCCACCATCCTCCGCATTGCCTTAGAGGAGGCCTTCTCATTTGCAGAGCCCGTCGCGTCGGGCCCGTGGCGAGCTGCTCAGGCTCTCAATCCACTTCTGAGGCAGCGACGCAGCGCTGGGGCAAAGCCTGCGGCCGCGGCCACACCCGCCACGAGCCGCCTCGCTGCCGCTCCACGTCGGGAGGACCCCATCACCGCCCCGGTGACCCCCTTTGGGCAGCTGCCCGTCTTTGGCCAGGAAAGACCAGTCCCGAGCCCAACCCCGGCCGCGCCTCCCTCCGCCCAGCCAGCCAATCCCATCGCGGCCAGCTCCCCCTTCGCCTCGCTGGCGAGCTCGCCCTTCGCTGGGGCCGTGGCCTCGCCCTTCGCCAGCTCCCCCTTTGCGTCGGCGGCCACAGCAGAAGCCACCACGACGTGCGAGGGGACGGAGCCCCTGCTCAGTCCCTTTGCCGCGGCAACCGCTGCCTCGCCCTTTGCCGAGCCATCCCCCTTCCTTCCCGCAGGGGTGGCGGCTCCCTCCCCCTTCCCGCACGCTACGGGAGCTGGAGAGGGCGTGCCTTCCACGCCATCAGGAGGTTGGTCCGAGGCAATGGGGGCGTCTGCGGCAGCCATGGATGCCACACCGGCGGCTCCACCACCGCCACCATTGCACCCGTGCGCAGATTGCAGTCGCTCCTTCAGCAGCTACGACGGACTGCGAATGCACTGCAAGGCCAAGCATGACATGGATCTGCCAAAGCTGTCCAAGACGGAGCGACACAGGGTGATTCCGGACCTCCCCGTCTACGTCCCAAGCCCTGTGGATCTTTCCCTCACTGCCCCATTTGGTTCCCAGCGGGAGGCCCAGGGTTGGTCCGAGGTGGAGCTCACGCCGCATGCTCAGTGCATGAGCAACATGACGGTGATTGGGGTTGTGGTGCACATGGAGCGCATCAACGATGACGTCCAGATCACGGTCTTCGTTGGTGGAGAGCGCAATGAGGAGGGCGAAACCCTCACGCTGCAGTGCAGTGCAGAGATGGCGGATGCATGTGGCTGTGCCTGCAATGACAGGGTATTTGCCTGTGGAACCTTGCGCCTACATGAGGTTCAGGATCATTCCCTGAAGGCTGCATGCCAGACCCCTATCATCCACATCTCCCCATCCATGGGGATCATCGCAAAGGTATGACCGTCCGTCGTGTGGGACGGGTTCCACGCGGACTCACACATTAACAAACACACATCCACACAAGTTATCGTTGTTCTTGTCTGGCACATCTTCATGTTCATGGATGTTGGCGTGTTGCTCTTGTACTACTCTCATCTTCATGCAGCGATCTCATGCTCCCTCTTCCCTGATCTTCTTGTTATTTTTGCTTAGCAAGTACCTCCGCTAGGTCATCAGTCCGAAGGTTCCGCGCAAGAAGTATCTTCATCTCCTCTATTTTGTTCTTCCTGCTTCAATGGAAACCACCAAGCTCACTCAGCTACCCAAGGCCGTGGAGCAGCTGCTCCGCTTCGTCTCTTCTAGTAAGGCTGAAGCAGCGACAAGCAGCACCAGCATTGAGGACCTCTTTGCGCACAAGACGCAGGAGGGCAACACTAGCATTGATGTGGAGATTGCCTTCCTCCAGGCCCCTCCCTCCCACCGCGTTCCCCTCTATGTGCAGGTTCCAAATGAGGTGATGTCGGGCACCATCTGCCTCATCACTCCCCCTCCGCAGCGCTCCTACAAGGATAAGATCCTCGCCCTCACCGAGGAAGGCGATGCCGTGGCCCAGCGCGTGCGCCGTGTCATTGACACCAAGAAGCTCAACATCAAGGTCGCCGACCCCGTCGCTGTCCGTGCCTTCGCCACGAGCTACGACAACTTCGTCGTCCTTGGAGCACACAAGTACCCGAAACAGCTCACGGGTGAGTTCCTCGGCCACCAAAAGCTCCCCGTCTGGCTGCCAAAGAGCGGCCCCTTTGCCACTTCCCTCAACAACGCCGTGCGCACGGTTGTTGTTCCACGTCGTGGACAAAACGCCGTCACCTGCCGCATCGGCCACACCGGCATGACCGTTGAAACCATTGTGGAGAACGTTCAGACCCTGGTGGATCGCCTCGTGCATCACCCACAGGGGGCACCGATTGATCATGTGCTCCACATCCGTGTTGCCGCCACCAACGCCAAGGGTGAGCGCGCTGGACTTCCCGTGTTCTGCCACCAGTTCGATCTGACGGCACCAGAGCCAGAGAAGGAGGGGGAGTCGGCAGAGCCCCCAGCCAAGAAGGCCCGCAAGGAGAAGAAGAAGGTCGCCGCATAAAGTAATGCCATGCATTGTGGTGGAGGAGTGCCGTCACCCCTCTGCTTCTAACCTAACCGTCGATGTCTGTGTGTGCTTCCCTCACTCATGGATGGTGGCTGGATGACTCTGCGAAGGTCCATCCATCTATCCATCAACGAGTGGAGGAGCATGTGGATAATCACAACGCGTAAATACACAATCACATGGTATGTTTCATTGTTTTGTGTGCCAGACTCGCTGTTCCCTCCTCCCCACTCTACTCCAGTGGACGGAGGGTTCAGGACGTCGCCTGTCTTCTATCTTCGAATCTATGATTATGATTATGATTATTCTTCCCTGTTCTTTTTCTTTTGTTGTTACCTCCCGCACCAAAAAAAACAAAAAAAACAGTTTTTGTGATTATCACACGTCTCATAAGTAAGTGTATTTGTCGGCACCATGTCGTTTATGAATACCGGCCCACAGCACATGCTGAAGGATGGTTCCACCTTCGTGGATGATCCAGTGGTGAAGAACATCCAGGCCTGCCGCGAGTTGGCCAAGATCACGCGCAGCTCCCTCGGCCCCTATGGACTCTGCAAGATGGTGATCAATCACCTCAACAAGCTCTTCGTCACCCACGATGCCGCCACCATCCTCCGTGAGATCGAGGTGGAGCACCCCGCGGCGAAGCTGCTCGTGCAGGCCTCCAAGGCAATGCAGGAGGAGGTGGGCGATGGCACCAACTTCGTCGTCACCTTAGCCGGCGAGTTCCTCTCCCAGGCGGAGTCTCTCGTCCGCATGGGCCTCCACCCAAGCGACATCATTGAGGGCTACAAGAAGGCCTCCACCAAGTGCCTAGAGCTCCTCGAGGGGATGGTGGCACAGACCGCAGACGACTGCCTGCTGAAGGAGAATGTTATTGCGGCCATCCGCACCTCCATCGCCTCGAAGCAGTACGGCTATGAGCAGTTCCTAGCTGACCTTGTGGCGGATGCCTGCATCAACGCCTGCCCATCCAACTCCCGCTCCTTCAACGTAGACAACATCCGCGTTGTGAAGTTGGATGGTGAGTCCATCCTCTCCTCCCGCCTTGTCCGTGGCTTCGTCATTGGCCGCAGCACCGAGAGCACCCTCAAGCACATCACCAAGGCCAAGATCGCCGTGTACTCCTGCGCCGTCGATGTCCCCTCACTCGAGACGAAGGGAACCGCCCTCATTGAGAACGCCCAGGACCTCATTGAGTACTCCCGCAAGGAGGAGGATGTGATGGAGGAGATCATCACCAACATCCACAAGGCTGGCGCGAATGTGATTGTGTCCAACTCGACCTACGGTGATTTGGCTCTTCACTTCATCAACCGTCTTGGCATGATGGCTGTGCGCATTCCCTCCAAGTTTGAGCTCCGTCGCCTCTGTGCCGCCGTCGGTGCCCGCACCATGACCCGTCTGGATGCCCCCACCCTGGAGGACCTCGGTTCCTGCGACAACATCGATGTCTCTGATGTCGGTGGCAAGAACATCACCGCCTTCTCCCAGGATAAGGATGATTCGAAGCTCTCCACCATTGTTGTTCGTGGTGCCACGCAGAACGTCCTCGATGACGTGGAGCGCGCCATCGACGACGGCGTGAATGTCTTCAAGGCCCTCACGAAGGACAAGCGCCTGGTGAGCGGTGCGGGCTCTGTGGAAATGGAGATGCAGAAGGAGCTGACCGTCTTCGCCGAGGCCAACCCTGGTTTGGATCAGTACGCCGTGCGCAAGTACGCCTCTAGCTTTGAGGTGGTTAGCCGAACTCTGGCTGAGGTTAGTGGCTTTAATGGCACCGACATGGTCACCCAGCTCGAGGCGGAGCACAACGCCGGGAAGAAGTTCCAGGGAGTGAACGTAGAAACCGGCGAGACGCTCAACGCGCTGGAGGCTGGCATCCTTGATCCCTACCTCACCAAGTTCTGGGCGATTAGACTGGCCACGGACACCGTCCTCACCATCCTCTCCGTCAATCAGATCATCGTGGCGAAGCAGGCGGGTGGCCCCAAGGGACGTCCCGACCAGGCACGCGATGAGGACTAACACATCAGCACACACAGTCAATAACAAAAAAAGAAGATGACACAACTCTATTCATAAAAAAAGGCAGGCAACTGATGGTGAGCGAGGTTGGTTGTTTTTGGGGGCTCCTGGCCATCCTGTGCGCGATGGCTCGGAAGTGATGCGTTGGCCAGCGAGGGAGGGATGCGGAGCTGGCTGGCTGGTCGCGAGCGATTCTCCACGCGGGGGTGACGGACGCGTGGCTCCACATTAATGCTTCCCTATGTTTCTTTGTTATTTAGTTTTGCTTTGGTACGAGCGGCAGTAGATCTAAGGGCGTTGTGGTTCTCACTGGGTGGTGGTGGTGGTGCTCCTCCAAACCTCACAGAGAGAGATGGCGAGTGTTCTACTCTACGCCCACACCCAGGCGAGGAGGAAGAGAATGGGGAGAACCCCAACCCGGTGTGCCAGGCATTAACGAAAAAAAAAACAACAACATCTGCTGTTGTGCGTATGCACCTGCGTGTCTTGATGTGCGTGTGTGTTGCTGCTGTGGCTCTCTTTTCATGTGCATACCTGAGCATTCACAAATTTCTTCTCTGCTTTCTACTTTGCATCATCCCTACCCACACATGTACGACTATGAGGCTGAATCAGCATATAGAGTATATAGACCAGATACACACACACACTTTAGCAGAGATGGAGGGCAACGAGTTAGATGTGGCGCATGAGATGGCACCAGATGAAGTGAAGGATGAGATGCTCTATAGCCGTCTAGACCTTGTGCAGAAGGGGATCGACGGGCTGGACGGAATGAAGCCCCTCTCGCCGCACAACTTCGTGGTGATTAACCTACAAGACAACCGCCTCCGCAATTTGGATCACTTTGCTACACATCCCTACCTCGTTGAGCTCGATCTCCGCGGCAACAAGATCGACTCCCTCCTCGGCCTTTCCCGCCAACGCTCCCTGAAGCGGCTCTTCCTCCGTGACAACCCCATCGCCACACACCCCTATCACCACATCATGGCACTGTTGGTGGTGGGCTTCTCCCTCATTCAGGTGGACGACCACATCATCACCCCCGATGACCGCAGTGTGGCACGTCGGCTAGGTGCCCCCGCTGCCCTGGCGGTGAGTTGTGGCTGGCTGCTGGACTTTGAGCCCCGCTCGTCTCTCGAGCTCCAGGGAATCATTGAGGATTTTAAGCATCGCCGCGCACACCTTCGTCGGGCACGGCACCCGACCCTCACCGTCAGCGAGGTGCTGAAACGGTTGGAGGGCAGCCGTAGTACCCCGCGCATCGCGGACCGCGAGGGAACCTCGTCGCCCTCGCCCCCACAGGCCATGGCGGATGAGTACTTCCTGAGTGAGATGAGCTCCTTGGGCCAGCGGGTATCGATACTCGAAGGGGCACTCCGTGCAGAGGGCTCCATGATGAAGACCTCGCCCGGAGAAGGCAGACGAACCCCTTCCACGACGAGAAATCAGGACAACGTGGCGGCATCCGTGGAGCGAGGTTCCACGTCACCACGTGGGCGGAGTCCCACGGCCCCACGCCCAGCTGACGACGACGTGGGGCATCTCCGAAGCAACAGTGGCGCCAGCAGCATTCACTTTGAGTGCCCCGCTGACAATACACCAGCATCAACTAGGGCAGATGTTGCCGAGGAGGTCCTTCAGACACCGCCACCCGCACCACCCACACCTCCGCCAGTGGCGGCAGAGGTGGCCGAGGTGGAGGAGCCGCTGGCTTCTGCGACTCCGCAGACCGGCTCCGTGGAGCCCAACCCATCGTCGCGGCCACCTCTGGCGCTGCCACCCCTGCCTCCCCGACCACCCCCGCGCTATCCATCTGCACAACGGGAGCTGGCGCCAGACGTTCCCCGCAGCCGCGGCCCGCTTTCGCGCTCCGCCTCGGCCGCTCAGCCCCACCGCCGTCGACGGCACAGCTCGCGCACATCGCGGCAATCATCGAGCATAACCGGGGCGAACTCCATCACCTCGACATCAGACCAACACCATCATCGCTCTCACTCGCATCATCACTCTCACCGCTCCTCCCGATCCAGTCGGCGCTCCGGAGGACGGACGTCCTCGCGGCAATCGGCCACCCCAACGGCGGTGGAGAGCGCGGCGGTGCCAACCTCTCCCGTGGCCTCCATCTCTGCCTCACGACGGAGCTCCACGCACCACAGCATCGCCTCCTCCGCCCGGCCACACGGCAGCTTCGTCGCACATTCGGCCGAGTCGAGCTGGCGGGTGACCCCACGTGAGGTCTCGGCGAGCACCCGCCACTCCTCCACGAAGGCCTCACCCGCTGCCGTGAGCCCAACACACTCGGAGAAGCCGGCAGCCAAGGCGGCAACATCGCAGTTTGCCCACCTACGCGTGGACTCCGACTCCGACTCCGACGTCTAGTTGAGAGATGATCATCTCATGCTGCTGACACCTCCTCCCCCCCCCCACCATATCCTGAGATTGGTAGCCCTTGCGCCAATGTCCGTGTACCTGTACAAGCCTCTTCTTGTGTCTGTGTGTGTGTTTGGATGAGTTCGTGTAGGAGAATCACCACTGAACAATCCAGCTCGACACAATTATACCAACTTTTTCTCCCCCTTCTCGTTCTTGTGTTCATGTGCCATCATCACATTTTAGTACGTTTTGAGTGCCCAACCATTTGTGCTCGTGGACACGACGGCTTCCAGCATGTATGCCTCCGCACAAGATGCGGAGTACGAGGTGAGATCAAGTGTGGAGGAGGCGGTGAGGGCGGAGGTCGTGGCCGCCGCCGATCAGCGCGTGCCCAGCCGCTCCGTATCCTCCTACGTAGAGACCCAACCCCTCGCCCTCCGCAATCGTGATACTACCTATGGCATCCCCGACTTCGTCCCGATTGGCGGCGTGGCCTGGCCAGAGCCGCTCCTCCACCTGTGGAGGTCCATGCGCTATAGCTCACTCGTCGGCATCTTCCCCGACCTCTCCCGAGTGTGGCTCACCATTGATAACCAACTCATTTTGTGGGACTACCGCTCTGGTCGTGAGTTCTGCCTCTACGATGAGGTGCCGGAGCTGATCGTCGCCGTCGGTGTGCCTGTGCGCGCTCGCCCCGACGTCTTCCAGCCACACATCACCTACGTCCTCCCCGTTGCCACCGCCTCCATGGTGGTGCTCATTGGGATCTGCCTCATCCACGGAGATGGGCAGTCGGAGATTAAGATGGTGAGCCTCGGGTACAGCGTGGCCAGCGACACGATTCTCACCAAGATCACGGGGGTGGCTCAAACAGGCCGCATCTTCTGCTCCGGCGCAGACGGCAATGTGTATGAGCTGCAGTACGGCAAGGATAAGCTCGGCTGGCAGCCACGCATGCGGTTGGTGTGCTTCGCCTATCCCTTTGCCAGCAAACCTGTGCTCGGCCAAGTCGGTGCCATGGTGCGCTCCGCCATCAAGACGTGGACGGGCCCAGACCCTGGACTGCGTGATCTCGTCGTGGATGATCGCTATCAGTTCATCCTCGCCCTCGACGAGAAGAGCACCCTGCACATGTGGTCCATGGAAGAGAATGGGCTCAGCCTTCGCAGCTCTCTGCCACACAAGCCACAACAATTTATGAGCGCCCGACACGCCGTGGGTGAGCTCTCCCCACTCGTCCGGCTCTTTGTGCGGGACCCCGATCATGAAGGCTGCACCATCACCGCCATCGCCGACAACGGCGATCAGTTTCGGTACCGCTATCAGAGCGCCTACTTTGGTGGAAGCTTTAGTGGTTTGGAGCTCCGTCTGCGCATTCCGTCCTACTTTGATCCCGACCAGGTGGTGGGCGTGTGCACCGCGGCGGACTCAACAGTCGTGATGGCACACTACTCCCGCGCGGAGGAGGAGGAGGCTGGTGGCAGCAACAACAACAACAACAACAAAACCACCGCGGCTGATATGCTCACCGTGGCCACCTCGCCCCTCTGCATCCCCGAGCCGCATCACGGCTGCCGCGATGTTGTTTCCACCTACACCTCCCAGAGCTCACAGATGGTGCGCGTGGATGCGATGGAGAAGATCCCACCCCACCCACGTCAGAGTATCAACGATGTGTGCGCGCAGGTGTGCTTCGATCCATCCAAGTACCTCATTGCCCACCGCCACGGCCTCGCCGTCTTTGTGCGGCTGCGTCCCGTGGATAGCCTGCACCTCATCCTCGCCTGCGCCGACGCACACGTCCGTGATGGCCTTCTTCACCGCTTCAGCGCCGTCCATAGCCCCGCTGACTACGTGGCGATGTTGCTGCAAATCGCCATGGGAGCCCTCTACGCCAGCGGGGAGCCCCTCCATCCATGCCTCCACGCCAACATGCCCAACCCCACCTCGGTGGAGCCGCCAACCTCCACGACTGGCTGGACGATGGAGTACCTTGGCCGCGTTGTTTCTGCGGGCCCCACCGCCTCCGCCAGACATTTGGCGCGGACGATGCTGCGCAGCACCGCCACCCCCACAACACAATCCGATACGGCACCATCTGGTAGCAAGCAGCTCACGGTTGTATTTTCTCCGTTTGCCAACGGCCTCACCGCCTACCTCGGCCGCGCACTCGCCGCGGTGTGGGAGCTCGCCGCGATCAAGGTTGCGACGGAGGACTACGCCCGCGTGGAGGGCATCTTGGCCAAGCTCATGGTCTTCCTGGAGGGGATGGAGATCCCCACACAGGGGCACGTGCTGCCCCCGCTCGAGGTGGCGCACCAGTTTCAACGCAGCCGCGTGGTGGTGAGCCTCCCACCTGGCGCCACCTTCTCCGCCAACGATGCGATGCGGCTGCAGCTCGTCTATCTTGCCCAGTGTTTCAATCTTGTACGTCGGGCGTGGCAGTGCATGCTTCTCATGCGCCAGTCCAGCTTCATACCGTTCGCCGCGGAGGATGCCAACCTCACGGTCGGGCAGCTGCTCGTCGATCAGTCCGCCGCTTTCCGCGTTGGCCGCCACCTCTGCCAGGTGGTGAGCAGCGCACAGCAAGGGGTGGGAGCGGCATCTGGCGAGCGAATGCAGGGCTTTCACGCGTTGATGCGTCAGTGCCCCTACTTTTTCGCGAACGTTGATGCGCAGGCCTTTGAGGCCCGCGTGGAGATGGATGGAATGGCGGCAGGAAGCACCATTGAATCCTCCTCCGACGCAAAGCTGCGCGAGTGGGCCTCCACCGTTGCCCCCAATGCGGCCAACTACTGGAGCAGTGGTGCACTGCAGAACATGTGCCAAAAGCTCACGGGCCTGAAGAAGGAGGAGCTAGCCGTTGAGCTGCTCCTCCGCGCGGCAAGCCAAATAGATCCAAATCACGCCGCCTTCACACTGTACCTGGCGGAGCGCAACCCGAACATCTCCACCAACGCATCCTCCTCATCATCGAGCGGAAGCAGCTCCGCCACCATCGCCGCAGCGTTGCAGACGAAGCGGCAGATTCTCAATGTGGTGATCGCCATCCTTGAAGGTGCGTGGCTCAGCCACCGCTCTGCCGTGGATAGCCTACTTGGTGGCCCACGTACGTCGGGGACGATGTGGGAGATGGAGCCGCAGGATGAGCTCGCGCATTCTATCCTCCTTGACTGGCTCGCCGCCCCGCGCGAGGATGCCGCCCTCACCGAGACGCTGCGAAACACGCTGGTGGCCGCACGCTCGCCATTTCTGGAGACGTACCTGCGCCGACACGCCGCCACCCTCGGCGAGGAGTATGCCCACTTCCTCAGACGCTCCCAGCGCAACCCCAAGGCGGCCATTGAGCAGAGTTTGCTTCTTGCTCAATCGGCCCTGCACAACATCCCATCTGCCGAGCGTCTGGCCTACCGCGTGCGCCTTCTCTCCGAAGCACTGGAGTGCTGCCGTGAGGGCAACTCCGACCAACAACAGCTGGTGGAGCAGCGTCTTTCGTTGATGCAGGCTCAGCAACGACTGTTGGCCTTGGTCAGCAGCTTCGTGAGCTCTGGCCTGCCGCACCTCGAGCAACGCTGGCATGTGGATGGGCAGTACGTGTCGGAACGTGAGCTCGCCCTGCAGCATGTGGAGCTGCTCAGCCAGTACGTGGCCACCGCCTCGGACCTGCTGCGTGTGGCGGGCATGTACCCCGCCTTTGGCGGGGCAGAGGTGCAGCTCGATGTGTTGGTTGCCAGCAACGTGAAGGAGGCCGCCACCTATGCCTCCTGCATCGTGAGTGCCTACGAGCTCCGTGGCGAGACTGTTGAGGATATCACCCGCCGACTTGTGCTACGCTACTACAAGCCCACCGTGGCCTTCCCCATCTCTTGTGTGGTGCGCATGCTGGAGGCAGAGCTCTACGCCACGAATCCATCGGGCTCACGGGACGCGGTGAAGATCTTCACGAGCTGCGACGTTGATGCGAAGGTGCTCTTTGGTGCCTACACACACATCCTGGATAATACCGATGGCCTTGACAACATATGCACCACCTTCGCGCAGTCGGGTATCACCACGGCCTACCTCATCCACTCACTCGCGGTGGTGGTAAATATGATGGCCAGCGCCTGCCGACGTGGTGTGGTGCAGCGTGTTGTGGTGCGGAGTGCCGTGAATATTGTGCAGCAGTACGTGCGGCAGGTGCCTGGTGGGGCAACAGAGGCTGAGCGGGAGGCGGTGGAGAAGGCGGAGTCCTTGATTCGCGCCACGGACCTCTCCCTCACGTGGTAGTTGGGCATCATGCTTCACGTGATGGCGTTGATGTGTGTGTGTGTGTGCCTGTGCGTCTGTGATGGGTGCTGGAATACATTCACCGGACGAAGACTAAAGTAAAAGAGCGTGGCCGAACGCACTAGAACATGTTGCGCTGCAGTGATTCCAAGTGAAAAGTGTGGATCGTGGTACGCACATGATGGATGACCCCTCCAACTTATGCATGCTTCTTCTTCTTTTTTTTTTCCTTTTCTTCATCTTTGTAGGTCGGTACACATCGACCACATAGAGTGCCAACAGTGCTGGCGGTTGTGTGTGAGTGTGTGTGTGTGTTTCACGCAGTGCTGCAACACCACAGCTCTGCAACGACGAACAGCGGCACGAAATGAATGATCAAATTGCGCGTGTGCGCGAGCGCATCAAGCGCAAACGTGAAGAGATTCATGGCTACCTCGACCGACACTTCTACGATGCCTGCCGACGTGTGCTGAAGGTGGTGAAGGCCCTCGATCTGCGCGGTGCCTTTGGCATCAACCCACAAAATCTGCCAAACTATCCCTTGGTGGTGGCCAAGCCCATATACTGGGGCATCATTGAACGCCGGCTGGATCGGTACGAGTACGTGGCGAGCTCCGCCTTCATGGCGGACTTGCGCCTGCTCGTGCGCAACTGCTACACCTACAATGGCGAGGATTCACCCTTCTCACAGCTGGCGCGGTTGATGGAGGTGGCGATGGAGGACCTCTTTGTGCAGGAGTTCCGTGAGCCACTGCCAAGTGTGCGCGAGATTATGCAGCTGGGCAGTCAGGTGCCTAAGAGCGCGCTGATTCCTGTGAAGCAAATCATTCGTCTCTACGAGCAGAAGCCGGCTGAGGCCTCGGTGCACGTGAAGGAGTGCCGTTGCGCCACACAACGGCGCATTCTCGAGCTGCTGCGTCAGGCAGTGGCTGATCAGCAGTACGCGGCTGGAGCAGCTCCACGACCACCACGCAAGGCACCCGCAGCCTCCTCCACACGAATCACCTCGGGGAGTAGCACACCACCACCACCCCACATGAACCGCTCGGTGCCGGCTTCGATGCCATCGCCTAAGATTCCCATCAAGGAGCCCAAGCTGGACCGTGTGCCACAGAATGAGCGCACCGACTTCTCTGCTATTCGCCAAACAAGCCCGCTCGCGATGCCGGAGATCTCATCGGAAGATGAGTCGGTGCACTTCTCCACGGAGTAGGTCCACCCACCACCATCCCCCATCCCCATCTACTTGCTTTGTTTGTGTGCATGAGGCATGGCATCATCTCCACGCTCCTTCTCCTCTCCTCTCCTCCCTCCACAGCGGCGGCAGAGCCTGAGCCTGAAGAAGCCATCCTCACTCCCCATCATACACACACCAATGCGCAAGCGTACACGGCAGCAACAATCAAGCCCAACGCGAGCAGCCGTTGCTACTGCCGCTGTTGCGTGTACGGGCAATTGCTGGCTCATGAAGTCGGAGCCGAGCGTCTTCTCCATTGATCAGCTCGCGAAAGACCTCACCACATCGTGGGAGGGGGTGCGCAACTACGCCGCACGCAACAACATGCAGCGCATGGCCATTGGCGATCATGTTCTCTTCTACCACAGCAACTGCACCCAACCTGGTGTGGCTGGTTTGGGAAGAGTATGCGCCGTTGCCCACCCCGACCTCACCGCACTCGATCCATCGTCGGAGTACTACTTTCCCAAGGCAACGGCCACCAACAATCCGTGGGCGATGGTGGATGTTGCATTTGTGGAGAAGTTTTCGGAGCCTGTGCTCCTCAAGGATATGAAGACGATGAAAGAGCTGTCGGAGATGGCACTCTTCAAGCAATCACGGCTCAGTGTGCAGCCAGCTACTCGGGCAGAGTACGAACACATTGTGAAGGTTGCCCAACAAGCAGCCAAATCAACGAGCTAACACGCACAGGCCCACCGCGGCTCACCTACATTCATTCATCATCATCATCATCAGCATCATCACTGTGCTTCTTGTTCTCATCCTATACCTGCATCTGATACATCTTCTTCGTTCCTCCCCTCTCAAGTCAGCAACTCCACAAGACGCATACAAGTACTAGTACTCGTACACAAACAAGTACTCGTACCGTACACATCCAAGTACTCGTACACATACAAGTACTCGTACACACACAAGTACTCGTACACACACAAGTACTCGTACACACACAAGTACTCGTACACACACAAGTACTCGTACACATACAAGTACTCGTACCGTACACACACAAGTACTCGTACACATACAAGTACTCGTACACATACAAGTACTCGTACACACACAAGTACTCGTACACATCCAAGTACTCGTACACATACAAGTACTCGTACACACACAAGTACTCGTACACAAACAAGTACTCGTACCGTACACACACAAGTACTCGTACACATACAAGTACTCGTACACATACAAGTACAGCCATACGTACACACAAGAACGTAGATTAAAATCCTCGCATAGATCCAACCTGAATGATACCATCCATTCCCATCCCTGGCTGGCCACCAGTGCAACAGCAACAACAACAACAACCACCACCACCGACCAGCTATGCTCCTCCTCCAGTCATGTACTCCACTCCTCCTGCGCTTCGGCAACCAAGTGCTGCTCCCTCACTGGTTCCGGTGCCGGTGCCAATGATGCAGGCCGCCCCTCCACCAGCCAGCTTTGCCGTTCCGACTCTCCCACGCCCCACCATCACCACCATCAACACCGCCAACAACACCAACAACATCATGTATCCAACAGCTGTTCCATCCTACCCCACCCACAACAACAACGGTGGTTATCCAGCGATACCCTTCTCGGTGCCATCGTTGATCCCAGCCATGCCCGCCCCAACATCGGTGATGATGCCCTCCATCTCCATGCCCTACATCCCCACCACCACCACAACAACAACATCCAATGGTGCGGCAGGAGCGATGGCGATGAATCCGTTTGCTGCCGCTGCTGCCAATCGGCCCTTCGTTTCGGCCTTCGCGCCAACTAAGCCGCTCGTCTCTGCCTTCGCCACAGCCCCCACAGCACCAGTAGTAGCTCCAGCAAGTACAACCACGTCCTCCACCACCACAGCTGCCGCAATGGCACCATCTTCGCCATCGAGCACAGACGGGAGCCCTGTCGGAGCTGCTACTGCTGCACCAAGCCCAGACGCACAACAGCAACTAGCAACAACAACAACGGCAACACCAGAAGCAGCAGCAGTGGTGGAGGCAGAGCTTCCCCAGCCGCGTATATCACCCGACTACTCACTGTGGGTGCACCCGTTCCTGAAGCAGCTGAAGGAGGGCAGCTCCACAACACGCGTTGGAACGATGGGCACCCTCGCCGTACCCGCCACACTGGCACCTCCTCCCATGTTGGCCATGGGCCTCTCCGGCGATGCGCCAACCCCACTCGATCCCGCATTCATCCTGTTTGGTGGAGCGAAGTACGCCAGCTTTGCTCCGATGGGCCCGAAGCCCCGCAAGACGCGGCCCACAGCTGCCACGACCACCACAACAACAACTGGTGATGCTGAGGAGGATGAGCTGAAGCGCTTGCAGTTCATGGTGGATCAGCTGAAGGTGGCCAAGAAGTACCTCAAGCTGGAGATCCATCGCGCCACCGCCGCTGCTGCCACCGCGAGCGTGGAGGAGCGCGGGGTAGGCGCCACCTACACCATTTGTGGTGATGTGGAGGAGGTGGCTGCGGATGGCGATGCCGCGGGTGCGGTTAGCAACACCGACAAGATGGATGTTTGGACGGCGGCCTACTTTGCCACGCCGCAGGTACTTCGCGAGGTGGTGAGCCGCCCCGGTGGCCGTGAGCGCCTCGCCCACCCCGGCCACGTGTTGTACGGCAGACGGCATTGGGGCCTGAAGCGTTGCGCCGAATCCTACACACTTGGCCATGGCATGAAGGCCACACCACTTCAGTTTGCGGCGGCGGCCGGCCGCGTGGATAATGTTGTGTTCCTCTTGGCAAGTGGAGCACGAGAGGCCACGTCAGGGCCCACGTTGAAGGAGCTCGTGCTGCCCGAGAGCTACCAACTGGTGCAAACCATGTTGGCCTCCACTTCTGCGTCGCTCCAGCGGCGCAAACGTCCGGCCAAGCCGAGCTCGGCAGAGATGGACGTGGCGATGCCGGCAGCGGCTGACGTGGCGGCAAGTGTGGCGGCACAGGAAGGGGCGGAGCAACACCACCATGCCGAGGTTCCTGCCACTGCAGCTCCACCAACACCAACACCAACACCAATGGCAGTGTTTGCACCTCCACTGATGCCACCACAGCAGCTGCAGGTTGTTTCGCCGCAGCTGAATGTGCTGAGCTCCAATCAGGGAATTTGATGTGTAGTCTGCCATCATACACGATCCCAACACACAACAACAACAACAACCAAGAAGTGATGATGCGTTTTTTTTTTGCTCATCTACACTCCTGATTCTCATGTTCTCCTGTACGTGCATCTGCTCTCCCCATCTCCACATCATCGTCATCTTGCAAGTTGCTGCGGATTAGTGCGAGCACAACCTCTCTTGGTTGCCTAGCAAAGGTACTGACCACTATCATATACCCACACACACACACACATCATTTTGTAGTGATGAGCAAGCTGTTCTCGAGTGTGAATGTTCTTGGTGATGGCAGCGTGGATGCCATCATTCCTGGCAAAGGTTGGCGGAAGCTGATCTCCATCAACAGCATTCCCATGGAGCGTGTGGTGGCGCTGGCCAAGGAGAAAACTCCCGCCACGTGGTCGGAGGATCTCAACGAGATGCTGCCCGAGGTGATGGCCGCGACAGACTTCCCCCTCCACGGACGTGTGGCGGTGGAGGTGATGGATACGAGCAAGAACACCACCACCGTAAACATCAAATTCACAACGGCGGAGCAACGCGCGGAGGTGTTGGCGGCGTTGCAGAAGAACTTTGAGGGCATCATCGCACTTGCCAAGTCGGTGGGCCTCAACAATCTGGATCTCACAACATTCTTCTCCAGGAGCCTCTCCGAGCTGGAGAGCAATGAGCACGGAGCTGAGGAGCTTGGCGGCCATCCCGATATCCCTGGTGCCGGTGTGGATGGCATGGCTGGCATGCACCAGGCCATGAATATGATGCAACACATGGTTGGCGCGGCACAGGGCGGCAAGGGAGGGAATCCCAACGGCCCTGAGTGCCAGCAGCAGTAAGTGGTATCATCCAAACAACCAAACGCACGCCTTTGTGTGTGTGTGTATGGCGTGGAGGAGGACTAACTTGATGAGCTCATTCATCACTCCTTTTCACGCTACTCACGTCTTCTCCACCATTGTTATAATGTACGTACCTCCTCTTGCATCTGAGTGGAGTGTGTGCAGGTGTGTTGTTGCCATCACCCTCACTGTGTTCCAAGTACCACCACTTCTGATTCTCTTCTTCTTGTGTTGTTGTAGAGCCGCACATGGCACAGGTGATTTGCAAGACCATCAACGAGCATCCATAGAACGTGGCAGATGGACCAACTGAAGAAGGAGTGCTTCTTTGCAGAGGAGCGATGCGCGCCACCCTATACAGGCACACCGCAGTGCGTGGATGTGCATCGCATTCACGATTTGGAGAAGCGTGGCCGTCTGCGCCTGCTTCCCGTTGGCCCATCGCTCATCTCCATCTCCACCACGGAAGGCGCACAAGGAGATGTGGATGGCCTTCCTTGTGGCGCGCGCACACTCGTGATGGATGCCAACACCGGTGCGATTGATGTTCGTGGCATCAATAAGTTTTTTGACGTGGATGCCGTGCAACGTGGGTGGATGGAGGATGCACGTCTGTGGCAGCAGGCAACGGTGTACGCCACACGTAAACTGGCCGGATTCATCATCTCCATCACCTCCACGAATGGCGTGGATCTGCGTGTGCTCAGCAAACACTCTGCGGATGGACCTCATGTTGTCTTGGCCACCAACATTCTTCATGAAGCGTTGAAGGAGGAAGAACAAGCGCGTTTGGCGAACGAGCTGCACACGTGGGGAGCGGTGCTCTGCTGTGAATGCATCGCCTTGGCAGAGGATCCATCACATCCCGTCCGTGAAGATGCCTCGAGCGATCATAAACTCATCGTCTTTGCCATTCAACGCGCTCACAGCCTGCGTGAGTGGGCCATGCCGATGCACATGGTGCAACAACACTGCCATCGTTGGGGATTGACGTGTACGCCGATGCATCAGCTTGCGTCCTCGACGGAGTTGTTGGCCGCCATCGCTGCTACGCATGTGTGGGAGGCCAACCTCCCCGCTCTCGGCGCACCACTCGCGGAGGGTTTGGTGTTTGTGGTGGAGCTCCACGCAGATGCATCATCCCACACACAGTTGAGTGAAGATGTTGTTGCGAATGATGATGTAGATGGATGTGGATGGATCTTGCCCATTCGTTTGAAGCAGAAGACGGTGCGATATGTTGCGTTGCGCAGCCTCCGCTCGCTCCTCCTTCGTGATTCTTCCCCGCGCTCGCTCATCTTCGCTCATGCCGCGATGAGTTGGGCCGCCGCCGCTCACGTTGATGTGCGCCGCATCGTGGAGGAGAAGGGGGTTGGCTCCGTGGAGGACCTCATCTTTCAGTGGGTGGCCACACACGGCAACACACGCTTTCGCGGGGCTGATGTGAAGGTGTCTGATGCATTTTGTCGCATCCTGCGCATCACGGAGAGGCAGGTGATGAGCCACGCACGCTGCCCACTGCATCTCATCATTTTGTGCGGCCTTCCTGGATCTGGAAAGACGGAGCTTGTTCGTGCGATGCTTGCTCATCTTGGTAAATCATCATCATCATCATCATCATCACGTTCGCTGCACTTTGTGCTTCATCTATCTCGTGATGAGGTCGCTGCACGAGTGGCGGCTGATCTTGACATGGGCCCGCAGGCGAGCAAACACAAGCAACGCCGTTTGGGTGGCTTCGTCCACCGCGAGATGTTGGCGCGCATGAATAAAGTGTTGGAGTATGTATCCATCTGTGGTGGTGAGGGCCTGTTGGTGGTGGATGCGTGCAACGCCACGGCAGATGGACGTCATGTGTGGCGCCGAGCGTTGCCGCGACAGTTGTTGAGCCATCACGTACTTCATGTTGTGTGCGATGATGCCGCGTTGCGCATGCAACGTATGGCGGGACGTGTGGGCCATCCAACGATTTCGGATGCAGATGCGGCACAACAAGCGGCGTATGCGGTGCAGAAGAAGTTTGAGGTGCCAACGTGTGCCACGGAAGATGGCGCGGAGGTGGTGGAGTACAACTCAATGCACGAAGACGCTGCATCAGCTGCCGAGCGCATCGTTGGCCTGTTTTCTGGGCCGACAAGAACATCACCGTCATCATCATCATCAGCGACGACGCTCATTCTCACGGATGAGGAGCTTCGTGAGCGCGTGATGGATCGCGAGCGCGAGCTTCTCTACGGCGCCTTTGGCCACGTGGAGCGTTTGGATGATGTTGTTGCCCCATCCACGTGGAAGAAGCGCCGTCCTGTGATTGCGCTACAACTGAGAATGCCGCTGGAGCAGCTGCAGCTCCACGCCGCACGAGCACTTGTTCCTGTACTCACAGATGCATCATCATCATCATTATCATCATCGCAACAACTTCCTCCATCGATGCTTCACCGGCTTGCTACGCAGGCAACGTCGTGGTGGCGCCGGTGGCGAGGAGATGAAGTAGCTCCATCCACCAACTCTCATCATCAAGAACAACACGTTGTTGTGGCTGGCCACACGGCATGGCTGCGTGGTTGGCTCTTTGATGGAAGCAGTGGTGCATCTGTGGCCGATGACGTGGTGCTCGCCGCCCTACGCGACCGCTTTGAGGTGGCACCTCCATCGCCACACATCTCGCTCTTTGTGGCTGGCGATGATGCGCACGATGCGGATGCAGAGATGCAGCGTTTCTGGCAGTCATCGGGAATGCATGTTGGCCAACACGTGGGCTTCATGGTGACGGATGTCCTCATGGATCGACGTGGTTGGTGCCTCAAGGTGCAGCTCGCCAACGGCCGTGTGCGGCAGTGGTCCAAGGATAAACATGCGCTGCACATCACGTTGGGAACGGCGGAGAAGACGCCAACGAGCTACACGGGCGAGATGGAGCAACGTTTTCTGGAGTGGGAGAATGATAATTGTGCGCTCCGCCAACAACAACGTGTGAAGTCAGCAACGCGGAGCAGATGCAAATATCACAACTTCTTGCAACTACATTTGGATGCACCGGTGATGGGCTCCGGGACGGTGGTGGACCTGAACGCGTTGGTGCATGCCTCAGCATCCAGAAAAGTAGCTCACGTATCATGATGATGATGATGAATCTGCACTTGTGTGGTGTGATGAGCGCCAACTCCGCTAAATGTGTGTTTATATATATGCCGGCTAACTCACTTTGTGCGGCACCGTTGCTGCCAACAAGATTCTTGTGTGTTTGTGTGTTTTGTGTATGTGTTGGGATGTACATGCATCACTACCAACCTCCAACTCTGTTGCTCATCATTGCCATAATCCGTGAAGTAGGTATTATCTCACTCATCCTAGTAGAGCTCTGAGATGCCAAGAGTACTCGCTGATGCTGCGGCTGAGCAGCAACAAACACGGGAGGCCTACATGCAGTCCTTCTCCGACATGTTTGCCGATGAGCTTCTGCAGCTGTACGAGCTCGATGGCAGCGCAGAGGCGGTGCAGCACCTCACTGCCTGCATCGAGGCTGGCGTGGAGGTCTTTGGCCACCCACTGAAAGTGAGGAGTGCGCTCGAGTGAGGCACAACACACCAACATTCGCTAACATACGCCTAACACGGCCACACCACCACACACGTGTGTGCGAGTGGAGATGTGCGCCTGCCGCTACACAAGCAACTAAATCACAGCAACAACAACAAAACAACAATAAAAGTGAATATAAATCATCATCATCATCGTCCTTCATGTGCGTTCATGATTGTTCCTGCATCTCCTTCTCTTTCTTGTAGTGGATAGCGCTCAGATGAGGAGGTTGTGCAGCAACGCCTGGCGGTCCTTCGCCGCGAGGCCTGTGCGGTGTATGAGCGCCTCATTGGCTCTCCGTCAGAAGCTCCATGATGTGCCACCACCAACAACATCAGCAACACCAGTGGGTGCTCCTTGTGTTGCTGCGGCATCCGCAACGGTGCTCGGAGAGGATGAGCTCGAGCGTATTGTGCGCCTCATGGAGAACGATCCACGCATCCTGATGGAGGTGGTGGCGAGCATGGATCCGCAGCACCGCCGCCGGCTCATTGTTGCGGGTGGTGCGATGGAGTGGTTTGGCGCGGAGAGTGCCGCGACGGAGGTGGCCAACGCCGACGCGGATCATGATTTGCTCCTCTCCCCCAAAGACTTTGATCACTGGTTTGAGAGCGCCTTGAGACGCCGTCGCGAGCGGCAGAAGCCCGAAACGGTGAGCGTGGCCGCAGCCGCCGCTGCTGCAGCGAGTGCATCTGCCTCAACGACCACCTCCACGAGTACATCTTCCGTCAAGCCAAACACAACCCTTGCCTCCGCCACTTCCACCACCACCACAACTCCATCATCATCATCATCATCATCGTCAGCATCCACGATTATTCCTCTTCGTGCCTTGATGCTCATTGCCCTCGAGGCCGGCCTCCCTTTTGTTGGTTTTGGCTTCCTGGACAACACCATCATGATCCTTGCCGGTGATGCCATCGACGGCAGCCTCGGCTTCTATCTGAACTGCTCCGTCCTCGCCTCCGCCGCGATGGGCAACGTGTGCTCAGGTCTTCTTGGCATGCAGGTGCACGGCCTCGTTGAGAAGGCGGTGCAGAAGCTGAGCTTTGATGTGCCGCTGCTCACGGATGAGCAAATGCGCGATCGGCGCGTCTTCTTCGCCGGCCACATGGGTGGCACCGTGGGCATCATGATTGGCCTCATCCTCGGCATGTTGCCGCTCCTCTTCATTGAGAGCGACGGCAACGAGAAGCTCGATTATGCCGTCTTTCAGCGCTGGGATAATAACGGCAACGGGGTGATTGAGCTCCCTGAGTTTGCCAAGGCCCTCACGGATCTTGGCGTGGATGAAGATACGCACGCACACGCCGCCAACATCATTCACAAGTACGGCGAAAATGATCACATCAACTTTGAGCAATTTTGCCGTCTGAAGAAGGATTTGCGTGAAGGGAAGCACATCTACGATTGATGGTTGTGGCGGTGTTGGTGCTCTTGTTTATGCGGCACGGTTTTCCTCTCTAATCGTCATACACGTACGTACACGCACTTTCGTTCTGTGTTGTTTGTGTGCTGATCATGTAGTAACTGCTGTGCGGTTGGCCCCACCATGCTGGGATTATGCCGTTGTTGCTGTTGTTGTGTGTTCCTGGGATTGCCGTGGTGTGTCTCAGAAGCACGCACGCACGGCATCCCTCATCAAAAAAGAACCACGTCAAGGCTTTTTTGGAAGCACCGTGTAGAAGAAATATGGCGATCCAAGAAAGCATTGTGTTGTTGCATGTGTGTTGCGTGTTTGTGTTGGTGTGTGGGCCTACACACTTATGCATCTTCTACCTACTCACGCCAACTACTCTCCCTCCACATTCATGTACTCACTCCTCCAGCACCCCCCCCTCTCACACACACATTTACATCCCATTGCAGTAGTAGTTAGGCCCCTCTTCACATGGCATCCTCGCCATGCCCACCCAATGAGTCCTCTTCCCTCGTGCAACACGAATCTCCAATCCAGGATTATAACGCCGCCTCGGTTGAGGTCTCAGCCGCCGCGGAGGAGGCCACCAAGGAAGATTGGCGCCAAGCCGATGCCTCACTCTTCTACGACAACCGCACCTTTAGCAGCTTGGAGGAGATGCGTGGCTCCGCCCTGGAGAGCTGCTGCCCCGCAGACGGCGTACTCGCGGGGGCGTTGAGCCTCATGACGACCGCCGTTACCCCAACTATGCTATCGATACCACTGGCCTTTGCTGTTGGTGGGCCAATCTTTTCTGCCGCCTGCATGTTGTTTTGCTGCCTCGTCACCCTCTTGTCGGTGCGCATTCTCGCCGTGGCCTCCCTCTCCGCCGCCTCGGAAGACTACGAGACGGTGGCCGGCTTCCTCCTTGGACCTGGTGGACGTTGGGCGGTGCGAAGTGTGCTCTTCTTCTACAATTTTGGTTGTGCCGTCATTTATCTCACCTTTGTGCGGGATAGCTTGGCCAATGTTGTGGCTGGGAAGGGAGAGGGGCTGCCGTCGTGGGCGCGTGGGGAGTGGGGCAGCACACTTGTCTTTGTTGTGGTGCTCGCCATCATCACCCCGTGGACTTTCAACTCACGTCTCGCCTCGTTGCGCACAAAGGGCTTTGTGAGCAACATCTTCACACTCTGCATCATCTTTTCCGTGGTGTACCGCTACCTCACCCGTACGGTGCCACACATGGAGAGTGCAGCCAACACCGCAGCAGCAGCAGCACCCCCCACCAACACCATCAGCCGTGGTTGGGCTGCCTACGCCTTTGCCGCCCCCATCTTCGTCTTCTCCTACGAGGTGCAATCCAACGTGATGGGCGTAATCAAGGATCTCCACGACCGCACCGGGCGAAAGATTTTGTGGTCAACGTGCATCGCACTCGTTGGCATCTCCGCCTTTTACCTCCTCCTCGGCCTCTTCGGCAGCTGGTCCTTCCCACACCTCACCCAAGGAAACCTGCTTCTGCTCTACGACACGAAGGATGATGGCCTGATGCTCGTGAATCAGCTCCTCTGCTCCTTCTCCGCCACTATCGCCTTCGTCTTTTGCATGTTTCCGTGCCGGTGCGCGGCCTTCATGTTTATCTCTGGCGGAGGCCACACCAAAATACCAAAACGCATGCGCATTCGTCTGGGCCTCGTTCTCTCCATCGCCGCGGGTGGAGCTGCTCTCTTTTTGCCCGACGTGGCACGTGTGGTATCTGTCCTTGGCGCTCTCTTCAGCGCCACGCTCTCCATGACGATGCCGGCGCTATTCTCGCATCGCATGCGTCGTGCCGGCACATATCTCGTTTCGTGGATAGATGCCATCACTGGAGCCATGTTGTTTCTCTGCGGCATTGCCTTCACTCTCGTTGGCACCTTCTTGGCCAGCGCGTATTAGATCACCATCTGCTCTCATCCCCCTCTCTGTCCACGCACACATACAGAAGTTGTGCCGGTACCATCATCATCATCAACATCAACATCAAGAATACGGGCTGTGGAGATGAATACTCCATCGTTGTGTTTCGGTGATGTGAATGCGCTACACAAGAAAAAAAGAGAAAAAAGTATGAAGTGCTAGTTTTTGGCACGTTTGCATCTCCTTTTCTGTTATGCTTCATCGTCTCATCATCATCGTCATCATTTTTTCTCGTGCTCCCCTCGTTGTTGGTTTGTGTGCGTAGTACACTTGAGATTCATCATAATTGGCGATCGATGCATGTATAGCGCGGTCTCGCGCGCCATCGTGGAGATGTGCTTCTCTCTTGGCAGCCCCATCACCACCGCAGAGATTGCCCACCTCCTCTCGGACGTTGTTGAGGAGGAGCTCATTGTGGGCGTCTGTGTGCAGATGATGAAGGATGGCCTCCTCATTCGCTTTGGTGAAGAAACGTATACCTTACGTACCATGCGCAAACAGTGCCTGCTAAACCTGTTAGTGAGTCGTGAATACCAGGAGCTCGGCATGGAGCTCATGATGATCCATCACAAGAGCACCGCGCTGCGCTACATCCCATCCGCCGCGGAGCACCGCTTCTTCACCGTGGGGCCCTCCACTCTTGGCCATGAAGCAGGCTTGGGCCTCTTTGTGCGGACAAGTCGTGAGATTCCTCAAGGTTGTGTGGTCGCTGAGTACGTGGGCCGTGAGGTGCGCACGCTGCAGTTCGCCGCGGGTTGGGGTGCCTATGTGGTACGAGTACGCTCCACAAGCTGCTACATTGACGGCCTCTCTGACGTGGGTGAGCACCTCAGTCTGGCCACCTTCATCAATGATGGAGGCCCACACATGGCCAACGTATCCATGATGGAGTACGATGATTTTCCGGGCCGTGTTTTCTTGGTGGCGCAGCGACGCATAAACGCCAAGGAGGAGCTCCTCACCCTCTACGGTGCCAAGTATTGGGGTGGAAGCACCTACGCCCAGCTCCACCCAACCAGTAGCAACACCAACACACGCCATGTGAAGGAGCATGATCGGCTCTGTAGAGGGTGCTCCACCACGATGCCTGAACGTGCCTATTCACTTCATCAGGCTCATTGCGGAGATGCGCTTGTGGCACGGCGTGTGCGCCACCTCTGTTGCATGCCAATGAATGCGTACACCGCCCTCACCAACGCCGAGAAGATTCTGCCCGATGGACGTGCCAAGGCGCGACGTCGTGCCATCTCGTTGGTCTCATTATCCACGCCACAGACATTTGAGCACAGCCACGAGGATGTTGTGCGGGACTTGGACTTTGATTTTCTCGATGATGAAGAAGATGTGGTGGCGGATGGGAATGGCGTGCATGCATCAACGTCGTCATGAAGGAAGGTGGTTGAGACCACCTCATTCGTTGTTGTTGTGGTGGTGGTGGTGCTGAAGTGTGGGTGTTGTGTTCCTCACCAATGGGGTCGCAACACACACACACAACAAACATAAATTATGAGTGCGTGTGCGCTACAATTGTTGTTGTTGTGGGGAGGTGTGCGTGGATCTTCACCACCTCGTTCCCCACAGACATCAGTGGATACTCTCTCCGTTCTCTCCATCTCTCATCTCAAGCCACAAACGGCACACACACAAGCACACACACACACACACACAGAAAAAAGGAGTGTTTTTCAAGATGATGAAGGCAACCTCATTGATGCGGAGTGCCGCCTCTGCCGCTGCCGCGGTTGCCACCAAGACACAAGGATTGGCAGATACCTATAGCGCCGTGATGCTCACGGGGGTGGAGTTTTCCCCGGAGCGCATCCACGAACGCTCGACGGAGCTCGTCTTCCCCTGGATTGCCAAGCGTGCCTCCCTCAATGGCTTCAAGTCAGTCCATGGAGGTGCTCTCGCGACACTTGGCAACGCCTTCACCCGCATCCATACCCAGTCGGCCCTGGCCACGGAGCACGTGCATTCAGTGAGCTTTGATATCCACTTCCTCAACGCCATCTACGAAGGACGCGAGTGTGCGTGCATTACGCAGATTTGCAATCGCAACGGTTCAACGGTTTACACCAGCTTCAGCTTCGAGGATGAGAAGACGGGAGAGGTGTACGCCCGCGGCTCACACATCATCTCCACGGAATGAGAATTTGGATTCCTCCCTCAGCTTCCCTCCACCTCCTCCTTCTTGCTACTCCTCCACGTGATGTTGGCAACGTACACATGCTGGACGCCTCATCAATGGTTCTATCGCTCACCACCATCAGCATCAACCACACTTCTTCATGGATTCGTACTTGCCTCATGCAAAGGATCATGAAACACAGGTACGTTCATGTGCGCAGCCCATCACTCTTGTCTTTCCCATTCTTCATCTTCCACGCACTTCATACGCAGAAGCAGCATCAGCAAGAGAGTAGCACACACACACACAACAACAACAACAACATGGATGCGGAGCTATCTCAGCTGGTGCAGCGCTTTCAACGGCTGCAACAGGAGGAGGTTCAGAGCGCCATTAGCGAGCGCAACGCCGTGGAGATCGCCACCGCCATTGTGCAGAAGAAGTTGCTGGAGCTGCTCTTCACCACTGATGCAAAGGAGTACCTCACCTGGGACCAACTACGCCGAGAAGTCGTGGATGAGGTGATGGCAAGTGGTGGGCGCCTCAACGTGGTGGATCTCCCCAGCCTCCTCTCCGTCTCGCCGCAACAGATTGAACGTGTGATGGCCAACGTGCTCGAGGATGATCGTCTGTTGCTCGAGGGCGGTGAGCTCATCTCCACAGACCACCTCGACGGCCTCGTTGCCCAGGCGCAGGACCGCCTGACGGAGGAGGGCTCCCTCGCCATCGCCGACTTCGCCAGCACACACCGCCTAACCTCCACCTTCGCGCTCCATCTCCTCACGAAGGCCATCGCAGATGGACGTTTGCATGCCGTGATGGATAAAGGTGCCACGTACACCACCGACTTTGTGCAGGCGCAGTGCATCATGGCACGTGCGGGCTTGATGGCGGCCACTAAACAGATTTGCATGGAGGATTTTGTGCGCCGGCACCATCTCTTTCTCCCGCTGCTCGATGTGGTGATTGAGCGCATCGCCGCGGAGGTGCCTGGCACCTTTGATGGCCACCTCTATTCCCCGCATGCCTTCGCGAGCTACCGACGAGAGCAGATTGATAACGTGTACCGCTCCAACGGCTTTGTGGGCTATGCGGTGCTCCAGCGTCTCGGTGTGGCCAACCCACGCCTCTACATGCTTCAGCGCTTCAATGGGGTGGAGGATGTGTTGCTGGCTAACACACGTGAAGAGGTGGTGACGGCCACGAAGAGCAAAGGGAAGAAGAAGCGGCAAACGGGTGGCAACAACAACAACAACAATGCATCTGCCAGTGTTTCTTCGTCGGTTGTTGGTGCGGCGGCAACGGAGGATCATCCTCTCAGCGGCTTTGCCCTGGCCAACGGCTTTCTTGCGGATCGAAGCATCTCTGGTATGGTGGGTCTTCAGCAGCTCGAGGATGAGGAGGTGTTGGCGCTACATCTGCCACCGCAACTTCCAGTGGGTGTAGATGCTGAGCGCGATGGCCTTGGACTACTTCCGCACTTCATTCACCACTTTGGTCGGCTCGCGGATTGCATTTATCTCCCCGAGCATGCGCTCTTCCTGAACCCAAAGGCGGGGGATGTGGTTCGTGAGGTGGTGCATGGCGTGTTGCATCCAACATCACCATCATCAGCACCACAACAGCAAGATTCCTTTGATCTTCGAAGCCACCCAGCGGCGATGGAGGCCTTGGCAGAAAAACTGCACCTCGGCCCCGTGGAGGAGTGCGACGAGCTCCTCATGGCGGTGGTGGAGCATTGGTCTACGGTGGTGGATGCGTTGGTGGCCGAGGCACAGCTCTCGCAACAGGATCGGGCCAAGACCAAACGCAAACATGCCATGGCACAACTTCAGCAGCAGATGCAGCAGGCATGGATCCGCATCAACCTCCTCGCCAAGGGTATTGCGTGGGCCCAGGCGAAGCTGGATGAATCCGCACTTCAATCCATCTCCAGGCAGGTGCTCTCTTCCCATGGATTGCAGCTCTGCCGTCTTGTGGTGATGAATGAGGGCTACGAGGCTATGATGGAGGATGTGGAGGAGGATGATGAAGCACATGCTGCTGCTGCCATCACGACGGGTTCTCTACGCAAGAAGATAAGAACCTTCAAGACGACCACACAAAAGGTGCTCCTCCCGTTGGTGGAGCTCGTTGAAGGGAAGGACCTCAACGCTCTGGTGGGTGCTCTCGAGGAGAGCTCCACCAGCGGCAGCATCGCCGTATCCAGCTTCTACCAGCCCAACAAGAAGATGGAGCGTGAGGCGAGTGCCGCCATGATTCATGAGCTGCGTGGCCACCTCGAGACATGCTCGTTGGCCGGGGCAGATGCCGCAGCGGCCGGACGATTCTTTGCGCAAGCCTGTTCGTTTCTCCTTCATGCGTGTGCTAGGGTGCATGTGGAGGTATCTGGCAAGGCGGTCTCGGCTGTGGTGGCCTTCCTCCGGCAGGAGCCTGGGGTGTCTGACACACTTGCTGAGGTTCATGGCATCGTGGTGGAGGCACTCAACCAGCAAAGTCTGTCTGCGGATGCAGCAGCTGCGCTGGAGGCCTTTCGCCACAAGGTGCTGATGGGTGAAGGTGCGTAGCCCCACGGCGGATGAAGAAGAGATTTCAAGATTGATATGTTCTGGATTGTTGTTGTTGCTGTTGTGGGGAGGTGGAACACCATCTCCCCTGGGATGTGCAGAATGAATTGCCGTACATCCCACTGCTGCTTCTGCTTCTTCCCTCTCTTGCGTTGTGTGTGTGTGTGCGTGCGTGCATTGGTGTTTAGGGTTGGCCATCATCGTGTTGTGGTACCGTGGCTCCCATCTACCCAGTATTCGCACAACAAGGATTCATTTCCTTATGCATGCGGCGTAGCGCACGGCACCTCCTCTCGTCATGGGCGTCGGAGATCAACGGGCTACATCTCAGCGTTTCAGAGGCCTACGAGCAGCTGGTCCGCAAGAAGGTGCTGCAGCATCATCCGCAACAACAGCAGCTTGCGGAGGCTTGCACCACCCTTTCACAACTCATCCAATCATCGGAGCACCCGCCTGGAGGAGGCAGGCATGATGCGGTGGTGGGCTGGCTTCCTTCGTGGCGGAGGCATGCGGGCACCTCTTCACCTGGTGTGGTGGAGCGGAGCTCATCCATGTTGCGCGAATGGATCCAACAACTTAGATGCTTCGGTCGCGCTGGCAGCCTCAGCACGCTCGCCGAGGCCGAGAGTATTGGCTGCGCTAACAAGCGCGGCTTATACATCTGGGGCGATGTTGGTGTGGGGAAGACGCTGATGCTGGATCTCTTTGATCTCTGTGCCACACCTCTTCCCAAGCGACGGGCGCACCTCCACTCCTTCATCACAGATGTGCAGGACCGCCTCATCGCCAGCGAGGCGGAGCTTCGCCAAATACGTCGGGCGGCACTCACGGCTGCGGAGAAACGTGCCGTGGCGGGGCTGCGACCGATGCACCTCGTTGTGAGCCAGGTACTGCGCGAGAGCCCCATCTTGTGTTTTGATGAGTTCCAAACCTTTGATGTGGCACACGCCGCGCTGCTCGCCTCCTTCTTCTCCACAGCCTTCTCCCAAGGCGTGTACTTCATCACAACGAGCAATCGAGCCCCGCTCGATCTATGTACCGCCTCCTCCTCCTTCAGCGCCTTCGCTGCAAGCATTCATCAGTACTGCCAAGTGGTGGAGGTGCGTGGGGTGGCGGATCATCGCATGCAAGGGGCAGAGGATGGCCCGCATGATCGTGTATTTGTGTTTCCCGCCACACGAGATGCAACAGAGCAGCTCATTCGTCGCGTGGAGCGCGGCTTTCGTGGAAGGGAGGAGGTGGTGTGGGAGCGTGGCCGCGTGATTCCCCACCGCGGCCGTGAGCTCATCATCCCATATAGTTGTGGCGGTGTGGCTGTTTATGACTTTGTGGAGATGTGTGGTGCCTCCCCGGGCCTCTCTCCGCTCGATTATCAGCTGTTGGCCGCCAATTTTCACACCATTCTCATCACGAACGTTCCGCAGGTTGGTCTGGCCAACTGCGACCTCTCCCATCGCTTCATTGTGTTGGTGGATGAGCTCTACCAACACCACGTGAAGCTACTCCTCACCGTGCAGGTTCCGTGGGCCCACGTGATGGATGGCACAAGCTTCTGGGGAGGGATGGATTCACTTGGGGGAGGGGGAGGGAGCTACTACTGTGAGGGGGATGATGATCGAAGTAGCTGCGCCACCACGGTGAGTTCCTTCCATAATGAGGAGGAGCGTATGAGCTATGCACGTGTACGCAGCCGCCTGCATGAGATGGGCTCCGCACTCTACTTACTTCGCGACCATCGTGAATTCGTCGTGGAGGATTATAACTTCAACGCCCTCATTCAGTGAGATGCACCCCTGCTCTTCCAACCTCTTTTGGCATCCGCGACACGTATGTGGGTGTGTTTGCTTCTCTACTCACGAATGAAAAGTTGCACCACCAGCACCAACTCGTGCCATGCCCCTCATACATACTCTCCTGTTTCGCTCATCTGATTCTCTTTTCTTCTCTCATGTTTCTTTTTTTTTTTGTGGCCACGTGAAGCGTCTTTTTCTCCACCCAATATACAAGCATCAACATCATCTCAACACCAGCTTCTCGTACTTTCCTCACCCCCCAAAAAAACACACACGTACATCTCCATGGATTCCAACCCTTCCTCCCCGAGTGGCCTGGTGGGGGAAGTCAGCGATCATCTCGACCCCAGCCGCTACCACGACCGCTTCGCCCACATTGGCCGCTGCCCTCGCACCGGCAAGGACCTCACTCTCTGCTACAACACCTTTGGTGATGCAAGCCATCCATGTGTGCTCCTCGTCCAGGGCCTGGGCACCTCTCTTCTTGGCTACTCCCTCGCCTTCATTGAGCATCTTGTGCGTGCGGGCTTCTTTGTGGTGCGCTACGACAACCGCGATGTTGGACGGAGCACCACCTTCGAAGAATTCGCATCACCTTCCCTGGCTCGCTATGCCTTGCCGGCGTGGGCATCGGTTGGGGAGCGTGTTCCTTACACACTCATGGAGATGATGGAGGATGGTATGGCCCTACTCACCGCCGTCGGGGTGGAGAAGGCCCACGTGGTGGGCATGAGTATGGGAGGCATGATTGTGCAGCTCATGGCTATTCATCATCCGGAGCGGGTGCTCAGCCTCAACATCATCTTCTCCCACATGGGTGGTTGTGATGCCGTGGAGCCAGGATACATGACGTACCTACGCTTCCTTAAGCAGCCCAAGAGCAAATCGCAGGAGGATCTCATTGAGCACATGTTGTGGTACATCAAATTCCTCAGCCAAGGCCAGCACGATGGAACAGAGGAGGAGCTCCGTGAGTACTTCCGACGATCCTTTGAGCGCAATGGCTACACAGACTTCAATGGCCAAGGACGGCAGATTGCCGCGCTGATGCGCCAGACGAGCAGGCGAACGGCTCTACAACACCTTCGCTGCCCGACAGTGGTTCTCCACGGTGCCCTTGATCCGCTGATTCCTGTGGAAAACGGCTACCGTCTCGCCGCAACCATCCCACATGCGAAGTTGGTGGTGTACCCCACACTAGGCCACGACTTCCCGCCCTCACTCTACTCAGATATGACGGCGGAGATCATTCTCAATGCACGAAGAACAGGGGCAGAGAGCTCAGTCCGCGCGACATGCTCTGCCTGATTGCCAGCCCTCTTTCCCCCCTCTTGCACACACACACACACGTTTGGTCCATGCAGCATATCCGATTTGGGCTCTTTCTGCTATTTTTCCCCTACCCTACAATACATTCACTGCTTCATCACGATGGAGCACTCGTGTGTGGCGCACTTATATGCTTCACGTGGCGCTCGTTCCGTTGCTTTCGATTCCGTTGGCTGATGATTAGCTCTCCTCCTCTCTGAGGTTCATCATGCCAACATGATGTGGCCACTACGCAACAGCCAAGTATTGCTCGCCATTCTACTGTAGCGCTCCATATACATCTCTGCGCGAGATTGCCTTCCTTGTGATGATGATGATGATGATGATGATGCACTCTCTGTCTTCCTCTCTGTTTTTTTTTTCTCTCTCTCTGCTTTCATCTCCACGCGCTCACACTCACGCTCACTTCACAGTTCTACGCCGAGATCTTTCCAGCAAGAAAACAAGCTTCGCTTCTATTTCGGTTTTTGTTCGTTCGCCGTGTAGTCATTCCTTGTTGTTGAGCTACGAGCGTTCATTCTCTGGTGAGTATCCTCTTCTGTCACCGTCATCGTTGTGAGTAACTCAACTCTCCAGGAAGCATCATTTCTTTGCTGTTCATTACAGCAAGACACTTCCAGAGTAGGAGATATTTTCAGAGAGCCACCCAACTCACCCACGCAAGACGAGCAGAGCAAAGGGATCGTCGGCTGTGAGAAGTATTTAGGATTTTCTTTTCTTTCGAGACAAGGAACTCAACCCCAAAGCCTGGACGCGTACTTCGCCCTTCACACAAGGAAGCGCTCACACAAAGGTAGGTTGCTCTCTGCTCAGATTCTCAACACGCTCAGACCGCTGTTGAGTCAGCCTCCTGTTTTCGACCCCCCTTCGCTAGTTGTGAGTACCTTTTTGTATCTTTTTTTTTGTTGATTTCATTCTTTTTTAGCTGTTTTTTTTCGTTGTGGTTTTTTCCCCTTGTTTCACTTCGTTGGATTGTGCCCATCTCGTCTGCGGAGAGCAAGCATTGCACACTCTCTGTTTGCCCCTCTCACACACCACTGCTCACACCATCCCCCCCAAAAAAAAACAAAACAAAACACCACCTCCAAAAAGGATCACACATCCCATCAACCACCTCACTTCACACTCAGGTTCAGCTCACCCGTCGTCGTTGTTCCATTGAGCTCTTGCCGTACGCAGAACAGAACTACCCGGCTCGTCGCTGACTTCACCCGTGTGTGCCCGTGTGAGTGTGTACCCTCTTTTTGATTGAGTTGCTTGTGTGTACTATTTCAGGTATCCAACCCTTCAATCACACACCAACCTTCTCCAACACACCAAACCTTCTGACTAGGAGAGACTGTGTCATTTGTGTGCAGGATCTGATGCAGGTTCCCTTTCAACGCAAGCGTGGATTGTCATTTCGTGAGGAGTACATTCACACCTTTGATGCAGAACTCAGTCATACCTCACCTTGCATGACACCCAAATCACCCTTCAAGGGAACCACCGCCCTCATCCCAGCCCAGAGCGATGCGCATCGTGGCCGAATCACCGTTGTGCTTGACCTGGATGAAACGCTGGTGTACGCCCGCGAAGGGCCCCTCTACGTACGCCCAGGAGTGGAGGCACTGCTCGCCTTCCTCTCTGAACATTGCGAGGTGGTGGTTTGGACCTCCGGCCTCCCGAGCTATGCAGCCGCCGTCATCGCCGAGATTGACCGCCACAACGCCGTTCAACACGTCATTAGCCGCCATGTTTCTTGGCAGAAGTCGGGATCTCAGAAGGACCTCCGGATGCTGGGGCGCGACCTGAACTCCACCATCATCTTTGAAAACACCCCCGATTGTGTGGTTGGCCAGGAGGGGAACGCCGTTCTTCTTCCAGACTACTACGGCGGTGAGCTGCAGGACGAAACTCTGCAGCATGTTCTCGCCCTCATCAAGGAGCTTGTCAGCCGACGGGAGAGCGATTCCATTACGGTTCCTCAATTCATTCGCGCCTGCCCACAGCTCTGCCTGTGCTCTCTCCCCTCCGATAGCGGGATGGAGATGCACTGCTACTGCCTCGGTGCCGAGTATGAAGATGGCGAGGGGCTCTCCACTCCATCCACCACACTCACCACCTCATCCAGCGTTAGTAGCTTCGAGGTTGTGGCATCGACTCAGTGCCGAGGATGGATCTCCGATGCAGAGAGCCACCTCGCTGACAGCCGCGGCGCCGCTCCTCTACGCAGAAGGAGCTCTACCCTTACCATGATGATTCCAGCGTAAGTGCGTGAATGACGCTTCCCCACCCCCTACAGTCAGAGAGAGAGAGAGGTAGGCTCTAAGCCCTCCCGTGAGTGACCCAAACGGCATGCGCAAGATGTTTGCTTTGTTGTTGTTTTCGGTTCCTCTGGTGTGGTTGATGGCCTTATTCTGCACATCCACTCCCCCTCCCCCTCCCCTTCCCCCCCTCCCCCCAAACTCCTCCGCCACCCACATGAGGTCTTGCGTCGTCAGCATCTTGCGCCTCCTCGACAACCCCTCACACAAGCAAACAGAAAATCGTGTGTCATCAGAAGATGATACCGAAACATGCACGTTTGGGCAGCTTTTTTTTGTTCCACTGGGCGTTGTAGTATAAACAGAAGGCCGGGTTTTCGGCGACCAAGACGACCTCCGCGCCTCCAGCCCGCCTCTCTCTCTCTCCTCTCTGCCAAACGCACCCCTCCTCCGCCTCTTCCTCCTTCAGTTGGTTTGTGGTTGTACTGGCTCACGAAGACTGGCCCAACTCCATTGACGTGAGAATCCGAGCCGAGAGAGGGGGACTGTCGGGCCACCAACTGGTGAACCCCATTTCATTCCCCCCCCTCTCTCTTAGCCAACGCCAATTGCAGTTGTGTTGTTGCACTCTTTTCCTTTTATTTTTCCGTTTTGCTTTCTCTTTTTTTTTTTCGTTTTTGTTGTTGTTTGTTGTTGTTTGCTTCCTTCCTGCGACACCCCCACATCCCACTCTCTCATCTTTCTCTCTCACACACACCCCTCTTTATGAAATCCTCCGCTTTCCCTCACCCTTCCAGCCACGTGTACGTGATTGCACTACCCGGGCATGATCATCACCGCGTACCGTGCACCTCAAACAATTGTTTGCCCACTTCGTTGATGCCAGACGCCCCTTCTCTGTTTGCTTCTTAGTTCATGTCGCTGTAGTTGTTTATTGCGAGGGTAATCTGCTGTTGTGTAAGCAGTACATTCTGAACCCATGACAACGGGATGCAACAACAACAATCAACAACAAAAACATACGATACCTTTTCACCACCTTCTCCTTTTTGCCCTCCTCGATATTGAGTGATGGGCCCCCCTCTCTCTCTCTCTCAGTTGCCCCTCCTCTCCCCATCTCACAACGTTGGCAGCGCTTGTTTGGTCTTCACTCTCCAACACTTGCTTGAGGTGGAGGTGGGGAAAACCGTGCATGGAATAATGAATAATAAAGTGAAGATGCAGAGATGGAAAACGTATCCAGAAGTGCGTTTGGACAGGCGCACTCGCACAAGCGCCCATGGTGATTGGTTAGGATCACCGTGGAACACCATCTCCCAAGCTGCGGGATGTGCTGTGTGAGTCATGATCAGAATGTTGGCCAAACGCTTTTATCTAGGTTTTTCCAACTGTGTGTTTCACACTTCAGAACAAACTTTTCAGTGATATCTCGCTTCCCTCTCTACTGTATACGTTCGTTTCTCTATACGTATATACGTGCTCATGTATATTTTCATTTTATATGTATATGTTTATCCTTTCATGCCTGTATATACACACTCAATCGTAGGTGTATACATATACGTCATGGATGAGGAAGACTGTGTCTGTGTGTGCATGGATGGGGAACCATCATAGTCCTGGATTGGTGCAGCCGAGGCTGGATCAAACTCATCAAGGCACACACACACAGACACGCAACACACACCAATGCTGCTGTGGGAGCATTTCCCACAACAGCATTGGTGTGTGCGTACCCCTTCCGTCTTCCGTCTATCCTCCCAAACTCGAGGATACAACCACAACGGCAAACACACTCACACCATCTCTCTTCCCTTTCCCTCCTCCCCTCCCACCCTTTCAGTTTTGTTTTGCTTCGCTTCTGATTATGTATATCGGCGCCGTTCTTCTTGCACCTCTCCATTTTGAATTCCTGTTGTTCCTGTTCTGAAAGAACCGGTACATGAAAAAAAAAAGAGGCAAAACACTTGAGAAACACACGTAACACACCAGTGAACCCTTTGACACATGCTTGTAATTTCTAATAAGTGAGCTCATACTTTGTATATATGAAAACAAAAAACAAGTGCGGCGGCATGCCCCCATTCCCCCTTTTTTTTCTTACACTTAATCTCCAACATCTCTCGTCGCCATAAACGGACGAAGTGAAGTGATTTTATCACTGCAGAAGCTTGGAGTTGTTTCTGTTTCTGTTTCTGCCAGCACACTACAGTATATACTTTTATTTTGTTCTTTTTTTTATTTTGGATGCTTTCATTTGGATGTCTTCTTTCTTGTATGTTTCATTTCCTGCTCGTGTACTTAAGGGTCTTTATTTGTTTATTTTGCCGACGTTCTTTTTTTTTTTTGCTCGATTTGTATTTGTGGTTCAGCTTGCTTCGTAGTGAGTTGATGAGAGACGATTCTCCGTTCTTTCCAATGCTATGCTTGATTGTGTATATGAAACGCTCGGTCACCGCCATCGAGTGACCTCCAGCCAGAATGGGAGAGATGGGCTGTTGCTGCCATTGAAGTGGTGGAGGTGGGTTTTTTTCGTTTGTGCTTTTTGTTTTCTCTTCTTCTTGACGGACGACATGCACACATGCAGCAGTTGTGAGGTTCTGCCATGTCAAGTGTTGGAACGCCGTCGTGAACGCTGTGGATGGAATGATTTGGGGTAGCACAGGTGATGGCGAGAGATTTGAGCTGCAGAGACATTCTCTTGGGCCATCATGTGGCTTCTGATCCAGCCGCGTTTACGTCTGCTGTTTCTGTTTGTGCCGTCCGGCGGTTTTCTCACGTACATGCTACTCGCCCTCCACCTCCACAACCTCGAGAGCCGTCTGTGTTTCACTGTGTATTGCGTCAAGCAAAATACACAGTGAAACACGTACACACACAATGGAGATACGAGGCGCGTTGTGGTGGAGAGGCGCTTCATTTCGTGGTCCTTCATCGACGAAGAACGTAATAACATAGGTATTCTTCTCTCCCGTTGCACATCTTGTTGAGGGTGTTTTCCCACACTACCTGATCATCATGCGTGTGCTACGGGGGGCAGCCTCCGCTCTCCATCAAGAGTGAGTGCGTCTGTTCGGGGGTTGTTCCAGGTGCCTATCTTATGTTTTCTACGCCATTGTTGGGTTCTTTTTTGTTTTGGATCTCTTTTCATTTTGCTGCTGCTTCTTTAGTTTTTTTTTTCTGGGGAATGTCTTTACCATCAGTGCTACATTTGTGAGTGTGTCTGTGTATTCATGACTTCCAATTGTTGTTTCTAAGTCAACCTTTTGTTGATGCTTTCTTTGTTCGCGTATGCCTGACTATCCGCTTCGGTTCGTTCCTGGATACCGAGTTGTTGTACACACACAAAAAAAAACAAGAGCGGTGCGTTCAGGCCGCTGCGCATTCAGAAAGCAGAAGCAGATGTGTAGCCAGCTTCATCTGCATGAGCATGGACACCACAATCAGAAAGAAGGTGCATTCACACCCTACTGCCTCACTCACTCCCCTCTTCCTTCCTTCCTCCCTCCCCCCACGGCCCACCGTCTAGTGTATATGTGATTCATTTCATGGACAACTTGTTTCTGGGATTGCGTTCATTGGATTTTCTTTCTTTTCCCTCAAAACTCAACAAACCAAACACTCTTCCTTTTTTTTTTGTTGGTTGTATGAAGGCTCACTTCTTTCACGTTGTCAATCAAGTTTACCCCCCTCTCCCTCTCCCATCTATCTCTCTCTCCCCCCTTTATATATAGTTCTGCTGCTACTTGTTGTTTTTCTCCGCTGTTATGACGTTCGATGTGATTTGTGGGGGACCACCAAAAGAAGAAGAAGAGAGTATTTTCGTGTTGATGTTTTCCTTGCTGCTTTCCTTCTTTCAATGCTACCGAGCTCATCACTTTTGTTGTTGAAATTGGCAGTTGATTGATGAGCTTCGTGTGCATGCAACGGTGTTTTTGCTGTGTTGATGATTTGGAGAACCAAAGCTGATGAGCTTAGCTGCACCATGTTGTTAACGGCAGACAACACTTCATAGAAGGCGTTCATAAAGACACCCAACACACCAAAGACGTATACGTGATAACATTATGGCTAAGATAGCATCTTTCCATACACTGTACGCACCTCCTCCTCCTCTTCCCCCCCCCCCCCACACCACACACACAAACAAAACACATGAAGAAGTGAGAGGTTAGGTGGCGAAGCGGCAAGATGATTTTTGAAGTACGGCGACCACAGTTGATCTTCTGACATATTACGGACGCCTTTCTTCACCCTTTTTTTTTTCAGCACCATCACCCGTCATTCGCTGCCTAACCTGGAGTTGTTGATGTTGCTCACTTTCTACCAACAACTCGACTCACTCTTCTTGTTTGTTGATGTTACTGTTCTTTGTTTGATGCCGATTTTTCTTCTTTTTTTATTTATGCTATGCTATGTTTGTTGTTTGCTTGTGCTGCGCCACTGTCTCTTAACCCCCCCTCTCGCGGTCAACGTCGATGAGCTCGTTGATTTTTTTCAATGCGTTCTTCGACTGTTGGGCAAGCCGCCATGATATTCTTTGAGGCTGCCTTACAGCGTAGCTCGGCAGGAACGGCGCTCGAACCCGTGTGTTCTGTTTCTTCGTTGTTATGTCCGACGCTCTCTTTTTTTTTGTTGCTGTTGCTGTTGCTGTTGTTGCTTTCGATGAGCGAAGATCGTGCTACTTCATCTTAGGAGTAAGTTTTCCAAACAAACAATGGCCTGTCTGAGTATTTTTATTGTTCTTCTTCTATTCCGCGTTCCTCCTTCACGTACACACACAGAAAAAAAAAAAACAATCACCATCAGCTTTGATGATGCTCACTATGCGCCACCCACCAGCAGTTGCGGCAGCGTGGTGGCTGCAGAAGATCATCGAGTTCTGCTTCCCTCGTATGAGGATGTGGGCTTGTATATGCGTGCTTAAGTGATGTATTGTGACGTGGTGGTGTTTGCGTATGCACCGTTTCACATTACAATTTTCTCATATACGCACATGCCCACATCTTTTCGATGCTCATCACTTGGCCCCTCTACTCCCCTCATCTACGTTAATGATTCTGTGATGCCATCATGGTTGGCCAGACGGGGGTTGGGGGGGCCGACGCGGGTGAGTGTCAAGCGAGAAGAAGTTATGAGTGAGCTCAGCATGTTGTTAAAAATGTTGTTGTGAGATGTTTGATTCACACGCCCCATCATGGGCAAAAACGGGAGTCCAACGGCTGCTTACGCCTCCATCACCATCTTGATGGTACCTCCCTGGTTTGCTTCCATGATGATCACTGGTCAATTGCTGATTGTGTGTGTGTGTGTGCTAACGTGAAGTACGGTGTGGCAAACCTGTGTGTTTCTTTTGTTGATGTTAGAACACTTCCTCCCACAGCCACCCATCGGCGCCATAGAAGCCCCCTTCCCTCTTTCCCTTCCCTCTCCCTCCCTCGTTCCACCTCTCTCACACAAAAAAAAAAAACACAAACGCCGACGTAACTGTCATCGACTCCGTTGCTTATCAACACCAAACAGCACCTTCTTCGTTAACTCTTCTTCTATGTGTACTACGCACTCTGTGAGGGTGAAAGATCGTAGTGAAGATTGTTTTGTTTTGTATTGTTGCTGTTGCTGCTGTTGCTGTTGTGTGCCAAAAAAACACACAGACATTTATGCAAAGACAATGTCGACGATAGAGTCATGTGGCGAACACATGTTGTTTGTTTGTTTGTTTGTTTGTTGTTGTTGTTTTGCTTGGGTTAGTCTATGGGCTAGTGGCAGCCATTTCAGCGCGCCCCGTCATTTCTTCTCCTTCTCAACACAGGGCCTGAGAGACTGATTCATTGCACCGCTGCACTCCATGCTTTTGGATGAAACGAACGATGAAGCACACAGACTTGTGTGCGTGTTGTACGTGAGTAGTCCTTTATGGAGCAGCATGTGGTGCGTGTACGCGTGTGGCTCGGATTCTTCGCGTTCTCTCGCTTCCGCACCATCAAAAAAAAACTTTCTAACGTCTGATGATCTTTTTCGTTAGCGAGCAGGATACCTGAGACGATGCGTGTTTTGTTTTTGTGGTTTGGCGCCGATGATCATGCACGCCGTAGCTCACATCGAGATGCTACTCTCCAAGCTCTGCTTAATGAGTTGTAGGCGTGGTGATCAACAGGCGTACGTTGATGTCAAAGTGAGAAGAGATCATTTATGCTGCTGTGCTGAAACTGGGGTTTCGCATGCATCCTATGTGAGGGCTGGCCGACGTCACCTCTACAACAAATGGAGGTGCGGTGTAGTCCATGAAAAAAAAAAACGGTTGCTGTATGAGTTATGGGAGCAATCACACACACACACACACGAGCACCCAAAAAAAAAACGAGGTACACCAACATGTACTTGAGTGCACCCATCATGCTTTCGCAAGGCCACAGCCCCACAAAGACGACGTATTTTCGTAGTTCAGCTTCTCGTAAGTTGATTGTTGTGGTGTAAAAAATAATAACAATGCCGTGATGGGGCTTCTCATCCTCCTCCCTCCTCCACGATGGCTTTGCACAGACGTACACACGCACGCCACACATGTGTTTTGTGTGTGATACATGATGGATTTGAAGGCCACTCAAGAAGAGAGAGAGGGGAAGGAGGACCTCCACGACGGCTGACAAAAACTCACTTCTCCTTCTTCCCGCTCACCATGGCCCCTTGCCCCGAAACATGCAGATCAGCTGTTTGATTGTGCTGTGCTGTGTGTGAGTAGCAACGCCTCGCAGTCAACGATGTACTTCTTTCTCCACCCATGGGATGATGGTTCATACAATCGTTGCGGCCTCGTGCGTGCCTCTCAGTTTTTTTTCTTTCCTTCTTTCTTTCTGGTTCTTTGTTTCGGTGTGATCGTGTGTATGCATATCGCCGAGATGGCTTCTCTTCTGCATTTTTNTCTGCTCCGCATGTGCTTTGATATTGGTTATCCTTCATCTTGTTGCTGTTTCTCTTGCTTCTCCTCCAGTGACGTGAGAACATACGATCGTTCGTTCCTCACACTCTCTCTTTGTGGTTGTTGCCGGTCGCGATGTACTTCAAAAGAACTGTATTCATTCTTTGCTCCCTTCCATCCAGCTCCCTTCCTTCCTCGCTACCTTCCCCTCACACGACAAACGCACACCCCACAAGAGCAACTCATTCGTGAGATGCAAGTGGTTGTTGGTGCTGCTGTAGAGTTGAGTAGCAACGTGATGTGTGTTTCATTCGTTCATCTTCTTTGATTGGAAGGAGGGGGTCTGGACGTTTCTCTTGCGTGTTTGATGGCTGCCGCAATCGCAACAGCCACCGCACACAAACACCGCCCTCACGGTGTGAGAAAGGATGGCAGCAGATATGCATCACACTACAAGAGATGTTCCTGCATCTACTCCAGGGCAAGATGCGTCTTGAGTCTTTTTTGCTTCTTCTGTTTTTTTCTACTGTATCGGACGAAGTACCTCAAACGATTCTCGGCCAGTTGCACGTGTGGGAGTCCATCTAGTGTGTATGGTACATATGTGTGCTCTGTGAGCTACATTCTTGTCTTTTCTCTCCCTTGTGCTTTCAACCAACACACGCACACACACTCAACAATTCACTAGGATAGATCATAGTACAACACACACAGCAGGGATGGAGTCTGTCTTCTCAAAGATGCATGAGACGCTGAAGCGTAACTTCAAGCGAAGAGCAGGAGGAACACGCTACTTCAGCAACCTCCATCGTGGAGAAGGGGCTGAGCTTCGGGCAGACATGAACAGCACCGACCTCGCGCGCCAGCGCAGTGCGGTGAAGCGTGTGATTGCCAGCATGACTCTTGGCAGAGATGTTAGCAACCTCTTCATTGAGGTCGTGAAGCTTGGCCAGACCAACAACCTGGAGCTCAAGAAGCTCGTCTATCTATACGTTCTTAACACAGCCAAGTTGCAGCCAGAGAAGGCACTCATGGCCATCAACACCTTTCTCCAGGACACTAGACATACGAACCCCATTGTACGAGCCCTTGCGGTGCGAACGATGCTCTGCGTGCGCGTCTCGAGTGTGATGGAGTACGCCCTGGAGCCTCTGCGGCGTGCCACCCGCGACTCCAACCCCTACGTGCGCAAGGCCGCAGCCATTGGGATTGGCAAGGTGTTTCATCAAAACATGAAGTACTTCTACGATCATGGGCTCTTTGACGATCTGATGAAGCTTCTCTCCGATAACGATGCCATGGTTGTGGCGAACACCGCGGCTGTGCTGGCTGAGGTGCGCGACTTCGGCACGGAGAAGCTCACCCTGCAGTTCAAGTGCCACACCATCGCACTCCGGCGCCTCGTCGGTGCCAATGAGTGGGGGAAGATTTACCTGCTGGAGCTCCTCACCATGAATCTTCCATCCGACCCCGCCGCGCCGAAGCTGCTGGCAGAGTCTGTGCTTCCACTGCTCCATCATGAGAATCCTGCGGTTGTTATGGGCGCCATCAAGTGTCTCGTAACCTGCGCCAGCCGGTCCGAGGCCAACATGATCGAGGTCTTCTCCACGCGCATCAACGCCGCCCTGCTCAATCTGCTCCAGGAGGAGCCAGAAACCCAGTTTGTGGTGTGCCGAAACATTCATTCTCTCATTGTTGTCTTTCCCACTCTCATGCGGAGCAACTTGGATGCTCTCTACGTACACTTCAACGACCCGCCCTACCTCAAGCTGGAGAAGGTGCGCCTCCTTTCGAAGCTCGTCACCCCAGAGACCAGCGCCGCCGTCCTGGATGAGCTCGTGGAGTACACCAAGGACGTGGATTTTCTCTTTGTGCAGAAGGTGATTGAGGCCATTGCGTTAACTGCCATCAACACGAACATGGTGGCAGACATTGGTGCGGCACTGCGACGTGTGTTGAGCTACAAGCCCAACGCCTTTGCTGAGGTACTTATGGCCATTAGGGATATCCTCGGTCGGTGTGCGGAGGTGCCCGATGTGCAGGCACGCTTGACGGACATTGTTGAGGAGTTCTCTCCTGACATGATCTTGGAGGAGGAGCCCAAGTGTGCGTTGCTGTGGTTGGTGGCCTCTGGCTTCCAGGGCTTCACGGTGGAGGCGCGTCGGGAGGTCTTCCGCTACTACGTCGAGACCCTCATCTCCCAGGAGCCCTCGGTGCAGCTCGCCACCTTGTGTACCGCCATCACCCTCTTCAACAGCCCCAACCCGGAAGTTGATCAAGCAACGGTTCGGCAGGTGCTGGACTCGCTTGCCACCCGCGCCACCTCTCCCGATGTACGAGACCGATCCATCTCGATGCATCGTCTCCTATCAAAGGGAAACCGGGACCTGATGAGGGCCATCGCCGAGAGCACGAGGGAGAGTATTCATGCTCAACAGACCTTCAACGATGCCATGACGATGGGCGATCTGAAGCGCTCCATCAACACCGCCGCGGCCGTCTTCTTCCGCCCCTTCTACACCTTTTTGCCTCCCTACGGCATCGGTGATTTGGATGATGTTACGACCAACAACGGCTCCGCCATGCGCGATATGTCGTCTGAAGATGATAGTCCAGAGTCGGCAACTGCTGGTGGCGGCAGTGAGAACGTCTCAGCCGCCTCTCCCGCGGCCTACGCCGATCCGCTCGATGACTTGTTTGGCTCCTCCTCGCCCGCCACACCCGATGCAGGCCAACAAGCTGCAGCCCAATCTGCCCCGGTAGGCTTCAACACGGCAACAGTAGGCGGGATGAGCAATGCCGTGGATGATCTCTTCGGGGCATAGAATGTCGTTCGTTGCGGGAAACATGCGTGAGTTAGGTGGAGAAGGGTGCAGTTGATGCCACTTTCTATATACCCACACCATGGCCAGCCTAGGACCCCCTCACTCACGTTGCCCTCATACCGCTCAAGGAACTTGCGTGAACTTCTTTGATGACGACGATGGAGACTACGACGTAACCGTACTACTGCTCTCACCACGCAAAAAGTAATGTGCCAATAACATCTGTTTCCCTCATTTACCCACCTATCTTCCTCCTCCTCCTCTTTCTTTCTTCTTCAGCTGAATAGGTCTCTCCTTGTTATCCATCCCCACACCCATGTTCCGCCGCTTCACCGCTCCCGCCTCCGCGGCCGTTGCCTGCGCCATGCGCGCCTACACCCCATCCGCGGAGCTCAAGAAGCTCTACGCCAGTGATTTTGATAAGCAGGCCTTCCCCGCCAACATCGTCCCCAGCGACTCCGTGCTCTTTGCTCAGTTCCTCTACAAGGCAGCCGAGCCAAAGAACTCCTTTGATGGCATCATGAAGGACTTCCACGCCATCGCTGCGGCCGTGCCCAAGCTCCCCGTCTTTTGGGAGCGCACCTGCAAGGTGGGTGAGGTGAAGGAGTTCAAGGGCCTCTCCGAGCCCACGCTCTTTACCCTAGAATGGATGCAGAGCAACGGCATGCTAGACCTCCTGCCCGATGTGGCGGAGGTGTTTGAGGCCTACGTCAACGCCAAGATGAAGCGCGCGTGCGCGAAGATCTTCGTTGCCCCTGGCAAGACCGGCGACAAGGACGTGCTAGCCAACGCCAAGAAGGTGGCTGAGGAGATGATGAAGGCGAACAAGAGTCTCGCTGGCTTCACCCTGACCCAGAAGGTGCTAGTTGATCGTACCATTGAGGAGGGCTTCACCATTGACCTCCAGGGTGCCTTCCACAACGCCGCCAAGGGCCGCCAGGTGGCCGCCCACGTGGCCGATGAGGCTGACTACACCACCATCGCCGTGCCCCGTCTGTCTGAGACTGTCTTCGAGGATAATATTGAGACGGAGATGCTCCGCCCCTACCTGGATGCCCTCGCGGCCTACGATGCGGAGGAAGTGAAGAATGGCGTGTAACTCAGATGAAAACCAACGCCCATCCGTGTATGTGCGCGCTCGTCCAGGTACGTCGTCCCTCCCCTCCTCTCTTTCTCCCCCCGTCCTATGCACTCCCCCTCTTCATCTCTTCTCTTCTCTCCATGCGTGGAGTGAAGATGAAGTGAAGATGG